>PVJH01018698.1:0-44569 GCA_004026705.1 Nesogale talazaci
GGACCGTCTCTCAAGGACGAACAAGCAGGCCAAGGAGACCTTTTGTAGGCCCTGCCGGAGGGTATTCTCCAGTCTGTTACGAGTCCCAGGGTCAAGCATTCAAGGCCTGTCGTGCCCTCTCAGGACTCGCCTGTGCTACACTGAGCAGCAGCTGGGACGCTGTGCGGGTCCGGGTCTTCAGGAGCAGGCTATAAGGCTATACTTTCTTTTTGTTGTGGGGTATGCGTGCGTGGTTTTGCAATCAGCTTGGGACAGGGCCTAAACTGCATCCGCTACACCCTTCTTTTTCTAATGCGCTTAACTTTTTACACATTCTTGAGGGAATGTGGCATTCCTGTTGCAAATATGCCTCCAACTTGTTAGGGTTTTGGCAGCTCCCACACAGAAATGAGCCTTGATCACTGTGCATGAAGACTTGTAGTTCTGATTTCCTCTTTGTGACCAAGAGAATTCCTTCATAAACTTGTCATGTTGTGTTTTTATGCCACGATTTCTATGCCTAAGAGTTGATCACTATTAAATGCCGAGAGACAAAACTAGGAGAAATAATTGGCCTATGTAATTCTGTATTTCCCTCTTGCACCCAGACTCATAGAATTAAATGTGATAAATCAACTGGCATAATTGAGATGGTAATGGATCGATTTACTATTGAAAATGAAGGGACCTACACTGTTCAGATTCATGATGGAAAGGCCAAAAACCAGTCGTCTCTTGTGCTTATTGGAGAGGGTAAGCTACATTGAATATTGTCATGTTCATAAAAGGCGATTCAAAAATTCTTTTGACTGCATGGAACCAAACAGATTTTATATTGTTTTTCTTTAAATATTGAATTTAGCATTCAAGGCAGTCCTGGAGGAGGCTGAATTTCAGAGGAAAGAATATCTCAGGAAACAAGGTAGGTAGTTGACTTCTCCTTCACTAGTAGCATAGAACACAGACCTTTGCTTTGAAATTCGTCTAGAGCAGATGCGATATAATGTCAATGTTCTAAACGCTATTTGATACAGTCAATGCATTTGACTATTTCATAGCTGTGGAAACTTGTATACTTTTTTGCACTTTGTCTTTTATATGAAAAGATCATTTTTTCTTGTTTCTATCCTTGAAAGCCTTAGAATCTTTCCTCTTAGAAGCCTTTTCCTCTTTCCTGTTACTGTCATCTTCCTGCCCTCGGATCCATGCTGACTCATAGAGACCGCCCTCTGGGTTTCCAAGACTGCTACTGTCTGCAGGAGTCAGGTCTTTCTCCTGTGGAGCCAGTTGCTGGTGGTTTTCAACTATTGACCATGAGGCCTGCAGCCCAATGCAGAACCACTACGCCATCAGGACTTCTGCTAGTATCTTAGTCAAAGAAATAGTGGCTGACGTGGTAACAAGCTAATATTCCTAAGCACTTTGTTCTTTTAGATCCTTCCTTGTTTAAAAAAACCTAGCTTCCTCTGTATGACCTACTAGGGAGATTTAGACAATCAATGCATTCTGCCTTCCAAGATGCTCCATAGGCTAAGTCTCTTCTGCTTTACCACATTGTATTTCCTGCCAGGCCCAAAAACAACTTTCTGAATGAGTCAGATGAAATTCTTTAACCTTCTCCTTTTCTTCATGTCCATTTCTGTCTTTCTGGACTATTGCCATTCTGGAAAACCCCTCTAGTGAATCCCCTTTGAAACTGTGTCACCGTCCAAACTCCAGAATGGTTCTTCCCTTCCTCCCATATTCTTCCCTGGCTGCGTGCATCCCTACTAACCCAGCATTTTCTCTGACATCCTGTAGCATGCATTATCAGAGGCATTTATTTTGGAGTTTCATATTATTTTGAACTCTTCAGGAGTTCAAAATGTATACTTCTTGTATATATGTTGTAACACTTTTTTATAGTGATGAACATATTGAGAAACTTCACCACTGAGCAGTAATAAGCACTGTGTCCTTTCATCTTAAACGTTTGGATGAAATTTAGCAACTTTGAAAATAAAGAATAAATTTCAAAAAATGGGGCTTGGTTGGTTGGGATTTTTATTAGACTTTGAGAGGACAGTAAAAGTTACTTCAATTGCTAAGAACCTGTTTATTTTACTTAATATCTTTAGAAAGAAGTGACTTCAAATATATTACTTTAAAAATGACATATCAAGTAGTATGAAAGGAAATAGATAAATTGCAGACACAAAAACATAATCCAAGGTTTATTTAAATAATTTCTTATTCATTGGATTTTATGTGATTTGTAAACTATAAAATCAAGACATTCATTATTTTTTATTGTTTTATTTTAACTGACAAAAATATTTTTGCATCATAAAACTTAGCCACTTTGCAGACTGTATTATCTGAGCAACATTAATTACTTTTAAGTCTGCTGTGTATTTTTATGCAGAATGAGGGTGATTAGTTGTGGGTTATGTACTTATTTTTAGAAAGACAAATATTGATGTAAAACTACCTTTGATTTTGAATGCTATGTAAATAGGAGATTGTGTGTTTAGGAAATTGCTAGGTTAAACTGCTCATCTCATCTCTATTAATTTTTCTCATTTAAGATTTCATATGCAATCCTGCTGCATTTTCAGTTAAACATCCCATATTGCTGCACATTGAGCTAAATATATTCCTTGGGAAAGAAAATGTCATGGTTTCAGTTATCTTCTCTTGAAAGGGAGTAGAGATTAGATATAAGTAAGAAGGAGAGATGAACCAATATGTTTCTACTAGGAAATGTAGAGTACAGTAAACAATTAGTTCACCAAAGTAGACTTCAAAGGCCTTCTTCCAAAAATACTTACAGATATCTATGTTTTGAAAATTACTTAAAAGAACATTTAAAAATAATTTTATTGGGGGCTCATATAACTCTTATCACAATCTGTCTAATAACCCATTGTGTCAAGGACATTTGTACATTTGTTGCCTTCATCATTCTCAAAACCTTTTCTTTCTATTTGAACCCTTGGTATCAGCTCCTCATTTCCCTCCTCCCTCTTTGCTCCCTCCCTCATGAGCCCTTGATAATTTATAAATTAGTATTGTTTTGTCATGTCTTACACTGTTCCACGTCTCCCTTTACCCACTTTTCTCTTGTCCATCTCCCAGGGAGGAGGTCATATGTAGATCTTTGTAATTGGTTGTCCCTTTCTCCTCCATCTTCTTGATATCACTACTCTCACCACTCGTCCTAAAGGGATCATCTGTCCCGGATTCCCTGTTTCAGGTTCCTATATATACTACTGTATATCCTCTGGTCTAGCTGGATTTGTAAGGTAAATTTGGGATCATGATAGTGCATGGGGATAGAGGGGAGGAAGCATTTAAGAACTAGCGTATGTTTCATCATTGCTACACTGCTCCCTGACTGACTCATCTCTTCCCCATGACTCTTCTGTAAGGGGATGTCCATTGACCTACAGATGGGTTTGGGGTCTCTACTCTGCACTCACCTCAATCACAATGATAAGATATTTTTGTTCTTCGATTCATGATATCTCATCCTATCCACACCTCATGATCACACAGACTAGTGTACTTCTTTCATGTGGGCTTTGTTGCTTCTGAGCTAGATGGCTGCTTATTTGCCTTGAAGCCTTTAAGACTCTAGACACTATATCTTTTGATAACCGGGCACCATCAGCTTTCTTCACCACATTTGCTTATGCACCTCCTTTGTCTTCAGCGATCCTGTCAGGAAGGCAGGCATCATGGAATGACACTTTAATAAAGCAAAGTGATATTGCATTGAGGGAGTACTTGAGTGGAAGCCCAATGTCCATCTGCTACCTTATAAATCTATGCACATAGAGCTATTTTCCCATCGTCATCATATATAAACATATTTACATATGTACATGCCTGTATTTAGACCTCTATAAGTGCCCCCTGTCTCCTAGTTCTTTCCTCTATTTTTTCTAAAAAAACATTTTTTTGTTGCATTTATACTATCTCTTCTTGCTATGTAGGTCCTCATTTTGCTGAATATCTGCACTGGAATGTTACAGAAGAATGTGAAGTTCAACTGTTGTGTAAGGTGAGATATCAGCCTTGTAAAGATGAATAGAGATTTTTCATGAAAGTACACATGTTCAAATTATATTCTTATGATAAAGTATACAAATTAAATTTGAATAATAGAATAGAATGAGCAGCTTCAGAGTCTGGTATTTTTTTAGTACTAAAACTTTGAATTCTCATCTTATTTCTTAATGAAAAAGTTAAGGTGTTGTGGAATACAAAGGAAGATTTAGATAGGTATTTTGTGAAAAGATCTCATTAAAATTTTAGAAATTGAAATTTTGAGTCACTGTGTAGTGATGGCACTCAATTATTTTCATACTAACCTTATTTCAGTAGGAAATACAGACCTTATTTCAGTAGGAAATACAGAGTATATCATGGTAAAAGAGATTTTTTTAAATGTTTTGCTTGAACAATCCAGCATGAAATATATGAGAAAGTAAAAAAGTATTGTTACTCAGGTTCTGTTCCTTCACATCTGGTTTTATTTAAAAACAACAACAACATCAACAACAACAACAGCAAAATCCAAACCCCAAACCATAGTTAAAGATGCTTTTGTGATTTTTGCTGTGTGCAGGAAGATTTCCTCATAATAAAATTAAATCAGTTGTATTAGAATATCTCCTTTTTAAAATGTCCAATCAAAATGGAGTCTGAAGGGGTCTGTGGGACCAATTAACTCATAAAGTTATGGTGAAATTTATCTTCCAAAGGGGTGCTTTTGAAAAATCTTCTCAAAGGGCACAGGATGATAACAGCTTTAAAAACTGGAGCCAAACTGAAAGCTATATTATTGAGAACAAGATTCACTGGCGAGAATCAGATTAAGAAAGTTGCATCAAGGAACCTTTTCTCCATCACAATAAATCTGCCCATTCTCCAAAAGTTTGTCTTAAGAGAATTTCAGGGGAAAACTTTACCCTCCCCACCTTACAACCCTGTTGTACTTCTTCATCTTTTTACCCCCAAAGTAAAAGAGAATTGATAACTAACAGAATTTGCATTCCTTGAGAATTCTAATACTGGTGTCTTGAGGTGGTATAAATTGAGAGTGCAGAATTCTTGAGGGAAAGGCTAGTAGGTTGGAAGCACAACCTTTAAAATGTACAGTCCTAAATGGAGGGTATATTGAGATGTAGGTCTTTGATAAAATCCAATACCTGGTCCCAATAAAAACTCAGCAAAATAAAAATAGAAGAGAAATTTTGCAAAAAAAGGGCCTCTGTACTAAACCAAGTCATGTGATTTTCAGTACTCTATATGCATAGGAAAGTCAAAATAAGAATTAGTAAATTTGAATTACCAGCAGAGAAAGAATATTGAAAGTACCATGAACTGCCAAAAACCAAGCAAGTCTATCTTGGAAGAAGTACAGCCAGAATATGCCTAAGAGGCAACGATGGTGAGACTCTGTCTTACATACTTTGGACATGTTATCAGGAGAAATAAATCCATGAAGAAGGACGTCATGCTGGGTAAAGGAGAGGGGCAATGAAAACTAGGAGACACTTGAGGGGATGTCTTGAACAGTGACTGCAGCAATGGGATGAGGCACAGGAGCAATTGGGAGGACGGTGCAGGACCAGGCCATGTCCTCTGTTGTTCATAAGGTTGCTCTGAGTCAGAGAGCACTCAACAGCAGTGAGGAGCAACAACAAAGGCCTGCAGGGACCACAGCTTCCTCAAAGTCGCAACCAGAAAAACGGGGTGGTGCCTGGCTACTGCCATCTTCCATATTGATCAGAACCAGAATAGAAAACTCTCCTTGGAATGAATCAAATATAGAGCAAAATTCAAATGAAAAAAAAAACCCGTTTTCTTGGGGGTATATTGCATAATTATAGAACAAGAGTATACCATTGTACCTGTTATTATTTTAAAAATTCAATCATTGACCCTGGAAAGAAAGACCAAAGTGATCTCGTGGTGAGACTGTTTGAAGCAGTGAGACTGCTTTGAGATTAGACACTGCTGCTGAATGCCCCAGTCAATGGCTGTCATGAAAACCACAGAATTTGATGCTTTGCCACAGTGAATTTTATGGTATTTGAATTATATCCTTACAAAGCTAAAAATAAAAAAAAACTCAGATGTGTGTATAAGAAAGAGACTAAGGGAGCCCTTTAAGAATATTACCTAGAGTAGCATTCTAACTTGAAACTCAAGACAATTCTGAGTTTTAAGGCCTCTTCTCATCCAAACAAAAGATTGGGCTAAGAAAATAAATAGTAACATCCCTGAAGAATCTGCAAGAATCTGCTACTCAGAACTGTACAAGCCCCAAAGGGTAACCTATGCTGGAGGCAGCGATTGGCAAGGAAACCGGATGCATGAAAATGACTAACTCAAGAAGGAAATAGGAGTGTGCTAACACATTGATTACAACCAATGCCACAGAACAATTTTTGTATGAATTATGGATCAGAAAACTCACTTTCTAGGCATGTTGTCACCTAAAACAATAAAATGATCAAGAACACATTTGGAGTTGAAAGTGCAGATACTTTGTAAATGATCTTAGATCACAGAGAAGGAAGTTCCTTGGGCGGCTGAACTGCTAATTGGAATCAGCGTTAAAAGAAGATCACTGAATTTAAGGATTTTGAGCATAAATTCAGCTTTTCAAGTTTTCAGTTTGCTAATTTCATAGAATTGGTAATAGAAAACAACCAGCTTAAAATTGATACCATACAGTTGACACTCAAGGAAAATTATAGATTTCTCAGTCATTATACATCTGAGGTAAAAGATTCTTGTAGGTGGATAAGATGTCAAAGGACAGACTGTATAGGCAGAAAAGGAATGGGGGGTTATAGAATTCTAAAAATCATCATATTATCTGAGTCTAAAAGGAGAGTGCTTGGGGTTCATTAAGGAGAAAGAGAGGAGAAATAAAAAGAAGTAGCCTGATAACAATTTTGAAGACAGAGAATTCCAAGGAGTCTAATATCACAGAAAGGTTGAATAAATGCAAGGTTAACTTATCACCATCAGATTTGTAAGACTATTCCCCTCACCGTCTAGTTGCAGAGCAGCAAGAGAGCCTAAATTGCTGATGGGATAAAAGATAAACGAGGAAGAGGGTACTGGATAGTAATGAAGAGAGGAGACTAGGAAGTTTTCCTCACTCTTGTCTAGAAACTCAATCCTGCTTATAGGCTAAGAGGAGAATGAATAAGGAGGCAAGATGAAGACAAAGGAGAAAGACGAGCTATAGGAAGGATCAGTATCATAAAGGAAAAATGTAGAGACTCTTCAGAGAAGATGGTCTGTTCCAATAGAGGTGACTCCATGAAGCACTCAGGGGGACTCAGAGACAGGAGTGAGCACTACTCACTGTGCAAACAAAATATCAAAGACAACATCACAGTATCAAAGTATCAACATAGCAAAGACTTCTCTTTACAGCGAAGAGCTAGGGATGTTAAGAATGAGGTCCACAAGCTGCATAGGAGATGACTTTAATCAGTCACTACAGAAGATATGCAGAGAGTTCACAAATATTATCACAATGGTAGAATAGATATAATGAGTAATCAGGTGGGAGGCAATTTATAGTGCTATAAATCTGTGCATTTGCATAGGTTTTTCTAGATATACTTAGTTAATATGGAAAAAGATTCAGATCTGGTGATTTGATGGGGGTGGGGATGAGTTTTATAGGTTTACTAGGTACCTTGAATGTAGTCTAATTGTGGTTAACACGACCAGCTATGTTCAATTGAAAAAAGGAACTAAAGGAGAGAGAAAGAGATAAATCAAGGATCCAGTAGGGGGGATTCTCAGGCTAAAAGATCACACCCACAAGAGCCAAAGGAAGCAAAGAAAACAGGACCCATTTTTTTTCTGAGTGGCACTTTGACCTGCAAAGCTCTGAGGTCGGTAATTCCGTGCTGGTGTGAGGAAGGTTCTCAAGGAGCAGAAGGCTCGAGAGGGCAGAGGAGAAAGGTGGGGAGCTGTGCAGAAGCTCTATAAGAGGTTCGAGTATCATGACGTAAATCTGGCAGAGCAATGGATGTGGAATGCTGGCAGTGCAGTAAGTTAAATACGGGGCTGCTAACGGAGAGGTTGGCTATTCAAATCTTCTCACTGCTTTGCAGGAGTCCTTTATGCTTCTGTAAAGGTCACCATCACAGAAGTGTTATGGAACAGTTTTAACAGCCTTACTGGGTCACAATAAATGGAACATGATTCCTTGACAGTGGGGTAAGGGTTCCGAATCCCCCCTTGTTAATTTCTAGATTATTCCTCCAACTTTATGTGATTAGATTGACCTAACTATTCTTCTAGTTATTGTTAGAGTTGGTCTTTAATTTATGATTAGGTTTTCTGTTTGCACATCTTTTTTTCCAGTGACTACAGTTTTGATACTTAACATGCTCAATGTTATTAGTGTAAATGATTCAAGGAAAGTACATAGACTTTTATGAGCAGTGAGCAGTTATTTGAACTAGTGTTTTAAATGTAGTCTCAGAGACAAAAGCACTTCTGAAAGAAAATAGGTATATTTGTATGTAAATTGCAAGGGAAATAGGTCTCAGAAGAATTGGCTGCACAAATGAAAAAATAGTAGGTCTTTGGAGGGAGGGGTTACCTCATAAGACAACCAAGGACCAGCTGTTTAGAAGTTTTCCTAAATGGTCATCATATATAAAAAGATACAGGGCGGAGCCCTGCTGGCGTAGTGGTTGTGTGCGGGACTGTGAACCACTGAGTTGGAGGTTCAAATCCAGCAGCAAGGCTGGGCCTCCTACTCCCACCACCAGAGGGCAGTGATCCATGCCCCCCCCAAAACAAACAAACAAACAAACAAACAAACAAACAAACAAACAAACAAACAAACAATACAGACCTTCAAATCTTAAATACCCAAATCCAACCCACTGCTGTTAAGCCCATTCTGACTGGTAGTGACCCCCGACAGGGTTTCAGACCCTGGAAAGCTTTCCTGGAAGGGATCTTGTCCTCTGTTTCCTTGGAATAGATGGAAGGTTTGACTTCTCAGTTAGCACTCCAACCCTTCCCAGACAATGCCCCAGGGCTCCTTCATCCCAGCTCCTAAAGAAGAGATCAGCTCCTTAGCAACTAAAGGGAAATGTTCCAGGTAGAACCAGGAGAGTGTGGTTTATTCTTCTTCTGATTCTGGGATATTACAAACGAGTATATGTCTATTCACAGCGTTAGCAGGTACGGATTCGAAATATGCTCTGATAACATTTTAGTGGTATATAATCTTCTATAAATATTTAAACACACTTTATGTTCCCTCACTGAAGTCATCCATAAATCTTTAAACACTTCTATAAGGAGAAAGAAAATAAATATTACTAGAGATTTGGCATTTTGCAATTTAATGCACTTAATTTGCATACACACAGTCCCTGTCAATCCTGAGATTCTAGAAAACATTTTCCTAAAGAGTTTTGTGTCTAATAATATTTAAGTGGCAGCTATTTTTGCTCTCCTTACATAAAACACTTGGAGTAAAGATTATGCAAGGATACATCATATTATAACTTGATGGAAGACCACGTTCATATTATGACTTTACAGAAGACCATTTTCTCATGATTAATATTTAAGAGAAGAGAAACCTCAATCATAAATAAAAGAAAATCTGTTAGAGAGTTCTTTTGGAGTACGGTGGAGCGTTAGAGAGCACCTGCTGTTAGAAAGAATAAGGTAGGAGCGGAGAGAGGGCTATCGAAGGAATAACCTTGTCTCTTCTACACACCAGTGTGCATTCAGAGTCGCCCACACTTCAGAGTGGCAGAGAACAGTGGAAAAGGCTTCAGAAAAGAGACAAATGCAGTCACTAGGGACAGACCAAACCACTACCTCTAAGCTCAAACCAATTCACTGTCACCCAGCTTATCATGACTCTAGGACAAATCAACTAAGTGAGGCTATTGCTCATTGAGAACAGAATTTGGAAATAGCAAGAGATGATTTTATTTTGAAGAAGCCTGCAATGATTTAACATATCTGAGTTGTGATAAGTGACATTAAGAAATTAGATTGATGCTTGATTCCGAAGAAAAATTTGAAGATGAAGTAAGCAATCTGTGTAGCTAACGCAAGAAGTCATCTACATACCACTTTTTGCGTAACATTTCAAATTCCTTACATAGACCCACTTAGAATTGTTATGCAGCCAGAAGCACCCATTCACTGCTTTTATAGGCCTCTGAGAATATTCTATATTATTTATAGATATCAAAGCGCATTGCTGGTGACTTGCTTTTACTATTCCCATTGCATATACACCAACTGATCTTTAAACCACCTAATTTCATGGGCTAGAATGATGAGGAATCATTCGTTTTTTGATATGCAACTTGAAGGGTTTAATTATTTTAGACACTGGGATTGAGAAATATATTTGCTTTTAAGAGTGACTACTTTTCTGAGTCTCTGTCTGAAGCTATGTCTAGAATAAAACTTGATACTGGTGGTTTTGTTTTGTTTTAGGCCTGTCTTTTAAAATACTAATACTAAATTTTTTTAATGATTTTTGTCACGCAGGTTGCGAACACTAAGAAGGAAACAGTTTTCAAATGGCTAAAGGATGATGTTCTTTATGAAACGGAAACATTGCCTGACCTCGAAAAAGGAGTGTGTGAGCTGCTTATACCAAAGGTATAGATATCTAAGCAAAACAAAGCATGTCTTTCATGTAACTCATACATTTTGCATTATCTTCCAATTTGCATCCTCAATTCCCATGGTTTTCAAAGAAATGCATTAGGCTTTATTACATTTTATAGTGAAATATTGATTTTACACACAGGTGGGATATGTTTTATTTGCAGTTGTCAAAGAAAGACCAAGGTGAATACAAAGCATCCTTGAAAGATGAGAGAGGTCAAGATGTTTCTATCCTTGAAATAGCTGGCAAAGGTAAAATAAAACCTTCTTTGTTCTAATAAAAAGAAATCCATTTCACCAACAGGATGAGATATGCTATGAAGGCAGCTTCATCTGTATGTTCAGCTATAGTGCATATTGTTGCTTTAGCAGTGACACAGTGGAAGAAAATATATTTGTACTTTAGTTGCATTCAAAACTGGTTCAGTGTTTTAGAAAAATGTATGATATTGCTTTGGCTTTATATGAAATGTCATTTTAGTCCATCATCATAAGCCAAGCTTTATCCCAGTACTAATGTAGTTAAAATGATTGAAACAGTGATGAACTGATTCAATTAAATGTATAGTTGGATTTATGTTGAATGAAATGTTCTTGTTCCTTGTTTAAAAAGTGAATAAGTTAGAAGGATTTATTATACACATAAGCCTTTTATGGATAAATATTGCCATTTTAATGCTTCATTTTTCAAATGAACATCAAGATTTCCTGTATCAATTTAATTAAACATGAAAACGCTGCTTTCTGATAAAATTATATATCGTAATGGTACATTTCCCTTCTCCCTTTCAGTGTATGATGATATGATTCTGGCAATGAGTAGAGTCTGTGGTAAGTAAATGCCTTCTAATTTTCAAGTCATTTTGGGTGCTAAAACCACTATTTCCCGAGATGGGAATTTACCACTGCAAAAGGAGGAAGCTAATAGAACTGCAGTGCATATCCTTTGCTAGGCCCAGGATTAAGTGGCAGAATCGTTATCTGCCTGCTTCAGTGATGCTTTTGTAAGGGCTCTATTGCCATTATATTTAGAGCCTTTGGCGTAAAAAAAAAAAAAAGCTGGTTTGGACTTCCTGATTAGCATCTTCTTCCAATTTTCCTTAGGTTCATTTGGATGGATGCTTTGTATTTAATTGCTGCCAGCATCTTTACTCTACCTATTGAACAGTAATAATGAATTCTGAAACCTCTGACATTGGTCATATGTCTTCAACCATATTCTTTCTCATTTTGCAAATAAGTTAACCTTCTCCATTTTCCCTTCCATGGAACTTGTGAGGATAATTGGTTATTCAGTCAATAGTATTTTCTTTGCATAATCTATTGTGCTAAGAATTATAAAACTTTATGACTGTGAATTCTTTAAAAATTATCGTTTATATTTTCAGATCAAATAATTAAGCCCCAGAGAAGTTAAGAGGTGTAATCATGAGTATTCTGTCATCTTGGGGTTCTAACTGGAATCTCACACACTACCTCCTCAGTCTGAGGCTTAACTGTTATCTCAAATAATTTTACCCCTGGCATTCTGATGATCATTTACGTTTATTATGCCATTTGCCTGGGAGGTAGATTTCATTCCTTTCTGCCTTTGCTTGTCAAATAAATGACTACATTTGAAATGTGAATTTTACTCTTCATTATTAATGAGCTAGATAGCACCAGATGGCTATGCAAAACACTTTGCAAAGGTAAATTAAGTCATGTGAAGAATGGAATGACTCTTAACATTCCACTTATATTGCCTTAAACTATCACAGAATACTCTAAAAAGCCCCAGAATTCCAATGTAATTGGTGGCAGCTTGAACAAGTGAATGCACCTGCAAAAGGGACCAAGCGAATGGAAAGTAATTTGTCTCACTGTAGCCTCATGATCATTGCTTAGAACTCCGTGGTGGGGGAGGGGGCACCCTTTCACATAGAAAATGATATTATATTATCAAAAACCCCAAAAGTGCAATATTATTTAAAGTGAGCCAAATTAAAAGTATACTCCTTGCTTTATGTATATCTATGGAACTCTGAAGTATCTCATCAAATATCTGAAAGTAAGCGGATTCAAACAAAGGCATTAACAACAGTGTTTTCTTTTGGCATGGCTTATTGCAAACATTAAATATCTACCTGCTTAAAATGTTGTAGAACAAAATCAAGCCTTAATAAGGATAGAGTTGATCTAAAATCAAAAAATAATACTTAAGCATGCTAGTCAATGTTTGCCATGGTCATTATCATTCTTGGAAATGAGGCCTTTGTAATCTGGTTACTTGGAAAACGTATCCTGGGGTCCCATTCTCTCTGCGGTTGGAAAGTTAATTATCCATTGATTTGCTAGCTATAATGAAACCCATATGTTTCTTTAGGGCATATTTTAACTCAGTGGTCAGGGCTTGATTATCAGTATTTAGGGAAACTACTTGGCAAGATCCCTGCTTTTGAGTTGAGAAATTTCCTAGAACGGCTCTTCCTGGATCCACTCTGGTTTCATTCATCCGCTCTGGTTTTATGTTACCTTTCCTCTTGCTGTTTTTTTGGAGAACAGCCTGTCCCTGTGATCCTTTATCAATTCCAACTCTCATCTGAAAAGTGACTTTAGACCTCTCCCTGCTTGTTTCTCTTCAGCACCACGACATTTTCGTGTGCTCCAGGGTGTCCTAATCTCTGTGATATGTATTGTGCAAAAAGAAATCTAAGTATTAGTCAATGCAGCTTACCACTCAACCCTTTTTATGTATGGGATGGAATAGTAGGGAAAAATAAGCGGGAGGGACAGACACAGGAGAAAAGGAGCTTTCTGCTCTTTGTTCTTGGTCTTTTAATTTTCTTCCCCATTTCTTCCCAATCCGATACATTTGAAGCAGCCCTGTGTTCTTCATGTTATTTTCCTCTTCACTGTCAGTGATTTTCACTTTTGATTTCCCTTTCTGCCTATTAAGAACATGAAATAGGAGGGTGGCAAAGAAGAGATTGTTAAAACAGTTAAGCTATTCATTTTAAATATCTCCCTTTCACTTTATGACCAGCTAGGGCACATCTTCTCCTTTCTTCTCTATCTCTGTGTGCCTGTGGCACCAGTCCCTGGTACCCACCAGCCAGAGACGCTTGATTTTTGTTGCCTTCACAGGAGAGTTTTATTTGTCTTTTGGGATTTGAACCAAAGGCATGCACCAAGGGAGTCCCAGAGCTCTGCTAGTCTTCCCTCAGTGTCTCCTTGTGATGCTGCTGACAGTGCTAGCAATGTGTTTTCTTCAGCGCACTCGTGTTTGTGAGGATAAGTGTAGCTTTTCATCTTGATATTTAGACTCAAATGTGAATGCCATACATGACATTAACCATATCATTATGCTGTCTAGTCAATGCTGATTGCTGGGGATCCCACCCAAGGAGAGCTATTCCCCAGAGGATGGTCAGCAGTAGGACCTCAGTCCTCTTGCTGAGGTACCTCTGGACAGATTCAAATTTCTGAATTTTTAGAAAGGTGAGAGAGATTTTGACTTCTCATAGTGGCTGAAATTGTCTGAAAATAGTGGGTAAAGTGCTCATTTCACTTGTCCTTTGACACACATGGGTCACCATGAGTCAGAATCAGCCAGAGTCCATTCAATGACAACTTAAAAAAAATCATTTCATTGGGTGCTCGTACAACTCTGATCACAATCCATCCATCCATCCATCCATTGTATGTTAAGCACATTTGCACGTTTGTTGTCCTCATCATGCTCAATGCATTTGCTTTCTACTTGAGCCCTCGGTATCAGCTCCTCCTTTTTTCTTGTCTCTCCCCACTCCCTCATGTACCCATAATAATTTATGTTGTTTTTTGTCATGTCTTACACTGTCCAGTGCCTTCCTTCACCCACCACTCTGTTGTCAGTCCCCCAGGGAGGTTAAATGTAGATCCTTGTGCTTGGCTCCCCCTTTGTACCCCACCTTCCCTCTACCCTCCTGGTAGGTATTGCCACTCTCACCAGGGGTCCTGAAGGGGTCATCTTTCCTGGATCCCCTGTGCAGGAACAACATTTTGATTTAGCCCCTGGCAGTCATTTTCTGTTGTATTTCTTTATCTGCATCTGCCTTTCCTCACTCTCTCCATCATCCCTTCCATTAATGGCCTCTTTCTTGGCCCTGAATCTCAGTCATTCCTCTCCACATATGCAAGTCCTTCTTCTTCTTAGTCATTCCTCTCCACATATGCAGGTCCTTCTTCTTCTTCTTCTTCTTCTTTTTTTTGCCTCCCCCAGGCAGGTCCTTCTTATCGGATCCTTTTCATCACCAGCACTCATCGTTTTTTCATTCAGTCTTCTCATTCTCTTTTATTCTCTGTCATGCTCGTGACTTTTTTGGTGGTCTGGGGATTTTTGACTGCATTCCCGTGATCAGAGTCTTGAGGTCTGTAATGTCCAGTTCTTTTTGTACAATGGGATATTCACTTGTGAAAAAAAGCTTGTGGGTTTTCAGGAATAAGTAGAGTAGTAAAATAAATGTCATCAATTTTCCACTTTTCACTAATTTACACTGATGTAGCTAACACTCTTAGAAATTTTTATATGCATAATATGATTATTTTTATAGTAATTGTCAGATTAAGTGGTTTCATTTTGTTTTATTTTTTTTGATGTTCTCAACTTACACACATTGGAATGTAAAACCACAATAAAAAAACCCACAGTTAATGGTCAGTTTTACCTTTCTTTCTTTGTATCACTGGAATTATATTTACAATATTTTTTGTATTTTCATAAGAATTTTTTATGTTTTAGATAGGTTTTATGCTCATTGTTTTTAATAGTTGTATAATATTTTAGAGATAGTTATGCTATGGTTTTAACTCTTCCTTGGAAGGATATTCATGAGTTTTCTCTATTTTAAATAACCCTAAAATACACACCTATGGGCAAAGAAGGAATTTTTCAATATTAAGAACATTCCTTTGAATAAATTCCTAGAAGCACAATAGTTTTTTTTTTAAGATTTATGACTTAAATTTTTAGGTTACTCACCACCATTAAACACAGTATTAAAAAGTTCTCTTCTTCATAACCCTCTCAAAAACAGTTTATGGTCATATTATTTTCACTAATTACATAAATAAAGTTTCCAGGGGGGAAGAAACACCCTATGTGTGGGAGAACCCTCTAAGGTTATATATGCAATACAACTGACTATAAATTCAATCTTTGATATAACAATATATCACCTCCTAATCTTCCCTATTCCAAGAATTTACCCCTATCTAATTAGTCTAACAGTTTCTCCACATAACATAATTTTTGTTTCTTACATTTTTTCGTTGCCAACATTCTTATGTCTTCTTACCTTCATAACTAATTTTTACTCATCTTGGAAGACCAATCCTTATTTTATCTCCTGGACCTCTTCATTCATTTTATCCCTTAACCTCCTTGTCACTGATTTCCCCCCAAAGTTAAGATCTGGATAAATTATTGTAGCATTTATTATGCCACAGTATTATTTATACACCTTGTCTGCCTCTTCTTAAATTAGTAAGGTGCTAAAAAGCAGATGATGATTCTTGTATAAATTATATATCCCTTACAGTATTTCACAAAGAACTTTTGAAAAATTGTATCATGGTGATTTCTTATTTAGTGAATGAATGTGGTATGGAAAAATGCATAGACTTTGTGGTTGACAGGCCTTAAAAGATAACTGTGAGAATATGGATACGATATACAGATGGACATAGCAGAGATAGCTGGAAATAGCATGTTTCTATTCTAACATAGCATATATCGCTTTTCTTAGATCTGGGTATTTTTCATTTCCTGCAGGAGCATCTGCTTCTCCACTTAAGATACTCTGCACCCCAGAAGGAATCAGACTTCAGTGTTTCATGAAATATTTTACAGAAGAAATGAAAGTGAATTGGTATCACAAGTAAGTAAGCCATGAGTTGACTGTGGCTGTGCTGTAGACAAGGACAGTACAGAAGGGTGGTGGCTGGGGTGCCATGCATCAGAGCTAATGCACAGGGCCCTGGCTGTCCTCTTAAAAAGTCATGATTTCAAGAAAGATTTACCACCTTTGGCTCTGGTGCTGTTGGGTAATCAGGGCAGTGGAAATGCCATAGGGGGAGAATAATGAGAAAGAAACAAGTTTATGCAATGACGTTACCAAAGGTGGCTCCACTTATAGCCATAGTGGAGAGGTAAAGGAATACTATTTAGAAAGCACACTCAACATTTGCAGTCTGCTGATTTCCCACTAGACTTGATTAAAAAGCGGAGAGCCCAAGTTAACCCAAGAACATTAAAGAAGAAAGTGAGAAAACAAGATCAACCTGAATAAACAGCAGGTTTTCTGTATGGCACATTTGCTGCTCTGTCACTTCTCTACCTGGGTAATCATCACTACTAAGGCAGAGGCCTGATTTTTGTTTGAGTGAGCCCCAAAGAACTCACAGAATCTGACCCTCCCTAGCCACTGTCCAGCTCCTTTCATGCCTCTATCAGAAGCTTCTACCTGCAACAGCCAGCTCAGGCAGCACACCCAGATGTAAGCGTCCCTGTAGAAAATGGGATTGGTTTTGGCATTCTCATTCTCAGAGGCGCTAACTGCAGACAAAAAGTAGATTTCCGATAGGAGGGCAGCTGAACCAGGGACCACATCATTTGTGTCTCTAAGTGAAGAATACAGGGGTAGCATTTTTAGGGCAGTATTCAAGGATGTATGCACAATAAATAACATATGGTTAGCTAGTTTAGCTTTCTAATCAATATTTCAGAAGGAGAATTGTGGTTTGTGGTCATTTTATTTTCCAAAGTTTTATCTTACCTAGTTGGATTTATGACTAAATTAAGATGCTACAAAGATTCTTTTTTGTTTTGCCTGTTTAATTTTCACCTGCTATGCTTTGTCTAAAATGTTTAGAAACATTAAATAATAAGACAATGGAATCTTATAGGAATCGTATTAGGAATCTTTGACTTCTGAATTTTTAATAGTAAAGAATTAAATATCAGGTGGAATCATAGAGTTCATACCGTACTAAGGAATTGGTTAGGAAAGTCTATTAAAATCAAGGTCTTTTTATAAGGGATTCCAATACCAAGGATTTCACAACTGAAACTCTGGTGTATTTCTGTGATATAATTGTTTGTAAGGATTTATTTTTTAAGACAATGAATAAATCTGTGTTTCTAGCTGAATCAAGCCTTTCCCTGAAATAGGAGAATTAATCACACCCTTCTCTGTGCTTCCCTGTTATTTACAGCATATTGCCTTGTAGTTAGTTGTATGCAGTTGTAATATATGTCCTATAGTCAGTTGTAAATATGCTCATCCCTTGGTAGGGAGGATATCTCTTCTTCAGCTTTATCTTTCTAGTGCCAGGCACACTGTGAACAGCGTGGTCTGGACTGATTGTAGGGAACATCTGCATCCCCTCCCCCCACATAATCACACACACATACACCCCTCCACATAAACACTTATAAACCCCTCCACATAAAGACACATGCACACACCTCCACATAAACACATACACACCCCCCACATAAACACACATACACATGTTTCCACATAGCTACATATACACATGTCAGTGCATGTTTGCCTTATTTTACTCTTTCTTATGAAAGCATGATGAGTTCATTATTACTAGCCCTGAGATGTGGAAATTAAGAATTAGTTAAGGAAACACAAACTTTTTAGGTCAAAGTCATGCATCAAGTAAGAGAAAGAAGATATCTAAATGCTAGTTTGTCTGATTGCAACCACTACTATAATACTGAAGAAATCTTAAGTCTAGTAGGGGAGAGTGATTATAGATAGATAAAAGGTAGACAGTTATGGGCATAGATAAGATAAAAAAAGCCAGTAAGTTAAAAAAGAAAAAACGGGTATCATTGTAACTTTCTTTTTTAAAAATCATTTCATTGAGGGAGGACTCATACAACTTTTATCCCAATCCATCCATCCATCCATCCATCCATCCATCCATCCATCCATCCATCCATTGTGCCAAGAACATATGTACATTTGTTTCCATCATCAGTCTCAAAATATTTTCTTTCTACTTGAGTCCTTGGTATCAACTTCTCATTGTGCCTTCCATAAACCCTTGATAATTGATAAATTATTATTATTTTGCTGTATCTTATACTACAAGATGTCTTTCTTCACCCATTTTTCTTTTGTCCATCCCCCAGGGAGGAGGTTATATGTGGATCCTTGTAATCAGTTCCCCCTTCCTACTCCACCTTCCCTCTACCCTCCTGATATTGACACTCTCACTACTGGCCTGAAGGTATCAACTGTCTGGGATTCCCTATGTTTCTGGCTCGTATGTGGGCTTTGGTGCTTCTCAGCTAGATAACGGCTTATTTACTTTCAAACCTTTTAGACACTTTTGGTATCTTTTGTTTACTTTTAGTTTTTTGTTTTTTGGGGGACATCACTGCTCCCTGGTTGTGAGAGTAGGAGGCCCAGCCTTGCTGCTGGATTTGAACCTTCAACCCAATGGGCTGCAGTCCCGCGCACAACCACTACACCACCAGGGCTCAGCCGAACTTTTGGTATCTTTTGTTGAGCACCCTCAGCTTTCTTCACCACTTTCACTTCTGCACATATATGTCTGCAGTGATCATGTTGGGAAGGTGAGCATCATGGAATGTCAATTTCATAGAACAAAGTGTTCTTGCATTGAGGAAGCACTTGAGTTGAGGCCCAATGTCCATCTACTGCCTTAATACTAACCCTATACATATATGTATGTAGATATATTCCCCCATCATCATATATAAGTATATCAACCTATTACACGCCTGTATCTAGACCCTTCTAAATGCCCTTTGCCTCTTATTTCTTTCCTATATTTTCTTTTACGCTCCTCTTGTCCCATTATCATGCTCGGCCTTCATTTAGATTTCAGTCATTTCTCTCAGTTATCCTACTCTTGATCAATCCCTACCAGGCTACTCACACCTTTCCTGCCACTGATTTTGGATCACTTGTTCCCTTGTCCCTGGGTTGGTCAGCACCACCTTTCTATGGGATTGTCGGGTGGGGTAGAGTAGGTTCTGATTCATAGTGGCCCGATGTATAAAGAACAAAATACTACCCGATCCTGCACGATCCTCACAGTTGTTACATCTCAGTCAATTATTAAAGCCAGATTCTCAATTCATTTTGCTGACAGACTTCCTATTTTAGCTGATCCTCTACCAAGAACTTCTACAGAGACTAATCTCTCATGACCACATATCCAACATTCTCGAGAAGAAGTCTAGCCAAGGAGCATCTGGTTGTGCTTCTTTCAAGTGAGATTTGCTTTTCTTCTGGAAGCTCATGTTAGTTTCCATATCCTCGCCCAACTTCATAGTTTGAATGCATCACTTCTTCACTAGTCTTCCTTTATTCATTACTCATGATCCATTATCACATGTATATGAGATGACTGAAGATACCGTGGCTTGAATCAGGCTTTCTTTTCTCTTCAGATTCTCAGTAATGCCTTTTGTCTTCAACATTTTACAAACATCTTTTGCAGCATAATGACCCAATGCAATATATCAAAGGCATTAATTTGTGGATCCGAGTAAAATGAGATTTCTGAAAACTTCATGTTTTCCCATGTATTTTCCTGATCCCTGTGTGGGGACTTTGTTTTCTTCTCATTTCTGATTCTCACTCGTTATTCATTCTTCTCAACACTGAAAACTATATGGTTTGCTCTTCATTAGCAAGTGTTTCAAGTCCATTTTGCTTTCAGCAAGCAAGGTGTGCCCTCTGCCTATCACAGGCTGTTGCTAAGCCCTCCGCCAGTCCTTACACTGTGCTCTTCTTCAGACAGTCCATTTTCTGGGATTATTTTCTCAATATACATATTTGACAGTGATGACAAAAAATACATATTTGAAAGGATGGTGAAATGATGTGGTCTTGGTGGACACACTTTTTGGTTTTAAATCATGCACTATCCCTTTATTCTGTTAGAATTGCTGCCTCTTCATCTATGTTTAATGTCTGCTTTGGAATAACAATTAATTGCAATGTATTCATAGTTTGTCCTGATCCATGCATTGAGTGTTTTGCATAGTCAATAAAACACAAATAAATATCTTTATGGCATTCTGTTCTTTCAGTCAAGCTTGGCAAAAACAATGTTGTCTATTCTGAATTCATCTTGAAGTTTAGGTAGTTCCTTGGTCATGTATTACTGCCCTTGTTTTATAATTATCTTAAGCAAAGTTGTATACTCAAGTGCTGTTGATGGTATTGTTTAATGATGACCACATTTTTTGGGTCCCCTCTATTTGGAATGGCCAGAGATATGGATCTCTTCAATTCAGTAATTGTCTTCCAAATTTTTTGGATTAGTTCAGTGGGCATTCCAGAGCTTCTTCAGTTTCTGCATCTTTCTTTGTAATAGCTAGTGGGTAAATTTGAATGACAATCAGTAATTTGCCTTGTTCATGAATATTATTTTATCACTGACAGCATTGTACTTCAGTGCAGACCTTACGATGTTCTTTAAGCCAATGAATGGGCCACAATTCCTCCTCAATTTGACATTGCTGGCATACTAAATCATGTGATTGTCAACTCAAAATGGTCAATGCCAGTAGCTATGAATCAGCCTTGTCTAGCTGGCTGTGGATTTTTTGAGTGAGACTCCCTAAGATATAGATCTTTATATATCCCGTTTCATTCTTGGTGGCTTTCTGTTTTCTTAGATGCACATTTTGTACATTTTCTTGTTGTGATTACCAGTGGCTGTTTGTGGCTGTTTCTGTTCATTTTTGATCATGTGACATGAGCAGATAACAGTCCTGAAGCTTTATTCCATCCAGCTCACTGGAATCAGCTGAGGAACACTGGCTGTGTTTGTTTGGTTTTATGAGTAACCTTCCATATATAATCATAAAAAACCTACTAACCCATTACTGGCTGGCCAATTCAGACTCATCGTAATCCTATAGGCAGAGCTAATGTGTCCTCTGGAGTTTCCACTGCTGTGGAAGCAGATGGCCATATGGTTCTCCAACAGTCCCAGAGTTGGTTTTAAACTGCCTGCCTTTGAATCAACACACCCAAACTTATCCCCTCCCACATGGACTCCTATCAACCATCCTCACATTTGTTATGAGGGTGACAGTGGTATTTTGCTAATATTTTGGTTCTAAATCAGAATTTGTTCCAAAATAATAGGAATTATTTTAATTTTATAATAAGTAAGCGCACTCTGATAGCATAGTGGTTAACCTGTTGGGCTACTTACCTTGTGACTAAAAGGCCACATTAGTTCAAACCCTGGGGGAGAAAGAGGAGAGCAGCTGTCCTCTGAAGATTTACAGTCTCAGGAAGTCTCAGGAGCAATGCTGCTCTGTACTACAGGTTGCTCTGAGTCAGAATTGACTTGATGACAGTGTAAAAATTGTCAATGGAACATAACTTCTAGTCACAACGGGCCATTAAGCAGTTCACAGCTATAGTGTAAATTGCATATATCCTTTTTGTAAGCAAGGGACATATACTGTCCATCAAAAATTTCAGCTACTCAGGTTTCTGGGAATGTGCTGTCTCTGTCATAGTACATATTGCCACCGAGCAGGGACCCCTGTATTACTAGCAGTGTGCTTTTAAAGAAGTGGGCCTCATCAGGTGTATTCTACCCTCTGAGTGCACTTGGGACTTTTGTGTCCCTTCTAGTGTGTCAAAAAATCCATATTACCTCCAAAATATTTTCACCTTTATCTCAGGATGCCTTCCATTATTGAAAATATATTGTATATAATAGTCCAAGGCAGAAAATCCTTCAGCCATGAATGGGTTAACTGATCATGTATATCCATTTTGTAATTAAAATATGACTTTTGTTATACATTAGTATTTAAGTGTTTGATAGCTTTTTATTAGAAAACAACCAAAAAATTATAGAATAATGTGAGCATTTCTTAAATCTGTTCCAAACGAGCCACGTAACAGAAATCTGTGGCTTCTGAGGAATATAATTGTTAACGCTTTGTACTGTGGGCATGAGAATGCTTTGTGTTAATGGGTGACAATAAATCAATCGTGTATGATAAGGATGGTGTGAAATGCAAACGCAAGCATGGGCGATTGTTTTCTGGTTAAGAATGCTGAGTAATATATCGAAGCATGTAGAGAATGTCACTGTGGGAAGAGTTGGAAACCTATTCAAAATGAGTTAGAAGCATATAAAGTAGAACTCAGCAAAAACGTTCTTCAGGAAAAGGATTCTGTTGTCTTGCTTAAAGGTGAAATTAATATGTCATGTAGAAATGGCTAATCTCAAGCTGTTAAAGTATCGACAATTTATAACTTAGAAGTATATTGGCCACTAAATAAATCCCAGTGCCTTTATAGAGAAGAGAAGGCATACTTTAATCTTAAAATGTACATTTTACATGAACTCAGGACATTTTCCTCCCAAAGTTTCAAGATGCAAATTCTCCCCACTGAAATTTCATTTAAAATGTAAAAACAACAACAGCAATGAAACAAAACGAAGACAGAAATCAGTTTTGTCGATGTCTTGTTGCATGCATTTGAATTGTACAATTTAGTTAGTTTGGACATAGTATACACTTGTGAAATCATCACCAGAATGAAGACAGGAAGCCTATTTCTCGTCCAAGTTTCTCATCCCCCTTCAGAATCCTCTCCCCAGCACCAGTTCCTTCCCAAGGTATCCTTGAACTGCCTTCTGCCAATTCATATCAGCGCTCAATTTTCTAGACTGAGAGCCATGCAGAGTGTGATCTTCTTTTGTCCAGCTTCCAGCTCCCACAGCTCAATTATTTCGAAATCTTTTAATTTTGTTACATGTGACACTTTGTGACATAGTTGCTTTATTTTTATTACCAAGAAGCATGCCATTGTATAAAGAATTCACCATCGGTTCATCTTGTCACCTCTTGAGGGCTGATTGTGCTGACCCAATATGAGTCAAATCGTAAGTGGACACCTCGGAGAGGAGTGACTGGAGAACGTGATAGGCATCAATGTGACCACAGAGCAAAGAAAAGGTTCTGATTAGTTTTCGATCTTGTGTTACCATCATCAAGGTGTGGACATTCTAGTTTCACCATGTTGTGCCACCACTTGCTCTTTAATAAACTCCTGAACCAGCTGAGAGAGGACCTTTTTCTGTTATGATGCCTTCAATATCCTTTCGCAGGTGGTGAAAGTGGAGTTTGCCAAGCTTCTACTATGCAGAACTACTATGCTTTCTTTGGTATTTAACAAATATCTTCAAGAGACTTTGAGACAATGCAAACATCTGATGCCTCCTCAAATTTCCTTCCACAAATTTGAAGGATAGTATTAGAATGTAAATTTCAGAGTACCAGAGCCCCACTAAGTCCCAGTGGAGTCATGGAAGCCATTGATGAGTCTCCCCATAATTTCAACCTCCCTTGAATTCCTTCTGATCATTAACCACCAATAGGAGTCTTGATGGAGGGGGTGTGTGGGGCCACTCACCCATTCCTCAGGAGACAAGGGAGGCTTTCCACTCTCAGAAAGAGCGATGCCGATTCACAGTCTGAGCAAACCGCGGGGACAGTCTACCACTCCATTGCGCAGGGCTCTGTGAGTTGGAATCTACTCCACGGCGGTGAGTTGCATTGTATTGAGCAGCAGCTGAAGTAATTTTGCCCTCGGTCAACGTTGATTGGAAAGTGGATCACTGCTGTTTCCCTAGAAAGGGAAGAGCTGGATAGTCACTCCCTAAAAACGGGTCTGGGCATGCCTCAGATGAAGCTTTAGGGGGCAGTAAGGTCATAGGGTCATGAGACACATCCGGACGGCATAATGTACATGTCCCACTGATGGTTCCATCCCCACTTATATGCCTTTGCCTGCAACTGTGTTGCAATTATCGGCTGGCAGTCACACTTTTGTAAGCTTCCTTAGCTGTGTGTCCATTCTTTGTACATCCTTGGACACCATGATGACCTTTGGCTAAGGGTCCTCCTTATCTTGTTGGTGTGTTTTTGTCTTTTTCTGTTTAAGACTTAATAAATTCTTTCCAGAAATGATATGTGAGATTTTGCATCCCTTTTAAATGGTAAATGTATTGTTCAATAGTGGATTTTGAGTACAACAATTTTTTTATGGACACTGTTTTCTGTCTTTTTTATTAACTAATTAGATCTCTTTATAAGGAAACCCTTCCACTTCTTCC
This sequence comes from Nesogale talazaci, assembly GCA_004026705.1. Classification (NCBI taxonomy): domain Eukaryota; kingdom Metazoa; phylum Chordata; class Mammalia; order Afrosoricida; family Tenrecidae; genus Nesogale; species Nesogale talazaci. The sequence goes on from PVJH01018698.1 coordinate 24,838, forward strand.
TATTAATTTAATTTGTCTTAATGTGGATCTGTAGATATTTGTTTTACACTATGACTATAATTGGATTCCGTCATTCTTCTTATTCATGAAGTTATTTGCCCAAATTCTTCCTCCTTGGGCCATGGGGAATCTTTTCAGGTTGTTTTCTGTGTTCTTTGTAAGTAATTCCTTACTTTCTGGGTCAACAAGATATAGGTTAATCATCTTGCATTTTTCCTGCTCTTATCTTAGAATCAAACAGTCTTGTAAGTAGCCATGAAAAAGTTAGAAACGAGGTCTGTGCTGTTTTCTGTGAGGATCATTGTTAGTGGGGTGTCCTGTCCACTAACTCATGTATCCACTTATGCCATTGCAAACTTCTCCCTGGGTATTTAGAAGAGTAAATCTACCAAAGTGCATACTAAAAACCATTAGTTCTTATTGATGTTAATGATTTCAATTCAATACTACATGATTCCCCTTATTTGTGCATCTCTCTATTTGGCTTTCCCCTATAGTACATTTTGTTAATCCCTCTTAACATTCATATAAACAATTTTCCTAGCTACTAATGCATGAGAAAAACGTTACAAATTAGAGTACAGTGTTTTGGACAATTCCTTTTCTCTCTAGCTTGACAGACTCTAGTCAAAAATAAGATGTCCCCCAATTATTTTAACTCTGTGTTTATTCGTTCCATCCTCCAGGATGGTATGTAATGAATCTGCCACACATTGGCGTCGTGAGGGGTCACTGAGTTGCTTCTGACTCATAGCAGCCTTCTGGGCTGCAGAGTGAAACAGCACCAGGCCCGCACCACCCACACAATCCGTCTGATGTTTGAGCCCATTGTTGCTGCCTCTGTGTCCATCCATCTCCTTGAGGGCCTTCCTTTTTTTTTTTTAAATGCCCTTTTAAGAATGATTTCCCCAGAGACCGGTCACTTCTGGCAACATGTCCAAAGTAGATGAGACAAAATGTAGCCATCCTGACCTTTAATGCGCATTCTGGTTAGACTTCTGCCAAGACAGATCTGTTTGCTCTTAGGGCGCCCATGGTACTTTCAGTCTTCTTCACCAGCGCCAGAGTTCAAAGACAGACTCCGCTTCAGTCTTCCTTAGTCCACGTCTGACTTTCCCATGCCTATGAGACGATTGGATTGAAAATATCATGGCTTCCGTCAAGTGCAGAAGCTCGAGTGGTGCAGTAGCTGCGCACTGGTCTGCAGTATACAGGGTTTGAAGTTCAAAACCACCGGCAGTTCCAGGGGAGAAAGAGTGGGTTTTCTACTTCCATAAACAGTTACAATCTTGGAAGCACGGGGTGTCTCTAAGAATCCACATTGGCTCTGTGGCTGTGAGTCTCATTTGGTTTTGGGTGGGTCAGGTGCAGATTAGTCTTCAGAGTAACCTTCTTGTTTTTCTGCCTTTCAAAGAGATTCTGTGCAGCAGATTTACCCAATGTAATGCGTTATGTTATCTCTTGACTGCTACTTCCCTGTCCTTGAAAACCCCCGTCTTTTCTCAGGGTGTCCTGATGTTACCTATGGATGCATTGTGAGCATTCTTGGGGTTCTTGACACTGAGCTGTAATCACACTGAAGACCGCAACCCTTAGTTTTCATCAGCAAGGGTTTCAAGTCCTCCTTATTCTTAGCAAACAAAGTTGTGCCATCTGCATAGTGTAGGTTGTTTATAAACCTTCTTCCAATCCTGAGGCTGAATTCTTCTTTATATAGTCCAGCCTCTCTGATGACTTCCTCAAATTTCCAAGTTAGTTTAGTTAACTTGTTATTGTTTGTTTTTAATTTTGCCTCCCTCTTTCTCTCCCTCTCTCCCTCCCTCTCTGTCACCTCCCTCCCTCCCTCCCTCCCTCCTTCCCTGCCTCCCTTCCTTTCTTCCTTTTTGAGTATGGAAATCATCTAAAAATCAGAGTCTAATAATAGAAAAGTAAACCCAGACAATGGCAATCATCATTTCTACTACCTTGTCCAGATTTTCCCCTTTTTTCTCACCTACCTGACTGTAGGTATTCAGTTTCCTATATTTCTTTTGCATAAATGAGTAGAAACGTGCTTTTTTAAATCTCCATTTTTTATAATGATAAAGAATAGCTTTAACTTGTTTCTGGGGCACAGAACAGTATTACCAGCTGCTGTTTATGGAATTGCTGGCTCATGGAACCATACATTCCTGCTAATATAAGCCTGGAATCTATCAGAGTCTGGAGCTGGTAGTAAAACAGTTTTAGTAGTAAACTATTTAGGGTTTGTAGTAATGCACTAAATAAATTGATGAATGATGGCATTTTCTGGACACTTCCATTGCAATGATTTTTACTTTTCAATACCAGTTGCATTAATGCTGTAGGTACTCAAGCTTACAAATAGTCTACCCACAATGAAGCTTTAATGAAACTCTTGATCCAATGTGTGCTGATGGAAGTCAAACTTTAAAATGAAGTAGTTTTTGCAGCCTACTAGGCAAAGTGGAGTAGTTCATGATAGTCTTTTTTCCCCTTTTATTTTAGACTCATACAACTCTTATCATAATCCATACATAAGTTCACTGCATGTCAAGTACATACATCTGTACATACGCTGCTCTTTACTGAAGTGAGCCAAACCCAAGCCTAACCCCTGCCATTGAGTTGCTGGTGACCCACAGCAGACCAGTCGGACAGCACAGCATTGCCCTCTGTGGGCTCCAGAGACTCTAACTCCTGATGGGTGTAGACAACCTCATCGTTCTCCTTTGGAGTGATGGGTGGTTTCAAACTGCTGACCTTACATGTAGCAGCCCAACCCGTAACCCACTATGCTACCAGCGCCCCTCTCTGCCACCTGGAATCTGTATTCAGTGACATCATAGCAAGTGTGTCCTTTATATCTATTTATAGTAATACTGTGACTACTTTAATTTGTCCGGAGATAGTTATTTAAATAATTGAAAATCTGGTAGTTTCAATGTAAATGAAAGTCATGTAACCCCATGTACATTCTACAAGCACATTCCTAATTTTGTAAGGGGAACAGATCGCCATTAGAAGGGACCTATTTAAGTTGAACATAAACACCTGAAAGATTGAATTCATCACTACTTCCAGGAGCATTTGTAAGGTGAATCTGAGGTCAAATGAGTTTCACCTTTTGAATAAAGCCGCATACGATGTGGCTGATAAAAATGGAAGTTCTATTATCGTTTTTCTCATGCTGTCTAGTATAGGAGCTGAACATTCTAGCCATTCCTCTCTGAAGGAATACTAGTTAGGCTCTTTGTCTTATCTTCATCTCTGTCTGTCTTTCTCTTACCCACACAGAGCAGAGAATTAGTTAGGCATCTTAATCTATACGTCTACAGTACAGCAGTTTTGACATCTTGCTTAGTGCTTGAGTAAGACATATTTGAATTAATGGAGATAAACAACTTGTCCAGCTCTCCAGGACTCATGTATCCAGTGCCATGGGAATAAAACGGGGCTGCAGTAATGGTTCTTCTCTTCATTGCAATGCTGACCAGCCTGAACTTGAATTTCACAAACACAGGCAACCTTTTTTTCCTTTCAGCTGTCACCAGGCACAGCGTGTCATGCAGAATGCAAATCCCTAGGTGGGGTGGAAATCATCCCCTTCTCAGCAGATCAGGGAGCAAATCCCAAAGCAATATTCAGAAACTGCAGTGGAGGCAGGCACTGTTGTTTCCATTGTAGGCTTTAGTGAGTCAGGCCAGGCCAGGCTGAGGCCTTATCAATGTATCACATCTAACGGTGACATCCCTGCCTTGTCAAACATTGTGGTTTGCTTAGGAAGCGGAAATAGCCTTGTGGCTAAGATGAGTGTGTGTGTGTGTGTGTGTGTGTGTGTGTGTGGGAAGGGGTGGTGGTGGTGGTGGTGGTGGTGGTGGTGGTGGTGGTGGTTTGAGGGTTGCGGGGGGAGTGCACAGACCATGCACATGAACATACATGGATGCATCTATTTGAACTCTGAGACATTAAGTCTAACCCTTACATCATCAGCCCAAATAAATACAGTGTGACAAGATGACTAGGAGCCATTAGGTAGTGCTGGGGAGAAAAAGGAGTTTTTGATAGTCCAGTCAGAGGAGGTGCTACATACTTGTTGAATTGATGTTTTTGTGAATGTAGTTTGGTAGTCTATAAATCATGACAGCAGGCTCAGTTCCCTACTGATCAACAATCACTGATTGGCCTATCAAAATCCCCAAATGTGGGCCCATAGTGGGAATAGAGAAGCCTTTAGAAATCAAGCTGTGATTTCCCCATTGTGCGCTGATGTCTGTTTATGTTTGGGTGTTTGCACAGATGTGATTTTCACTATTCCAAGCTTTTCAGAGTCTGGGATTGATTGCCCAATCCACCACACAGTCCATTTTCTTTGGAAGGTTTTCCTTTTAATTTTTCTGCAAGAATGGAGAATGACTATTTAAAACGTGATCTTCCTTTTTTACATAGAAAGGAGTGAGTGTGAAGGTGGGCTTGGCCTCTCTGTCAGGCCAGGAGTATGCGCCTTCTGAAGTGCTGTCTCTTCACCCCTGATTTTGCAGGCGTTGGTGAAATATTGCTAGTTTCTCTTTCCTCCTGCTTTATGCATGGCATATGGCCAAAGGTTAACAAAAGTTATTTGACCAGGCAATATGTTCTCGTGTCTGGGCTCATCTTCAGTGATACTCAAGGGTCATCGCTGAAAGGCTTTACGGTCCTCAAGATGGAATACTTCTTTAAAGATCATGCAGTTTTATTTTCCCATCACCTTCTTTTGGTAAGAAGTCCTGTGGGAGTAGGGGACCCTGATAACACAGTGAGCTCAGCGTTGGCTTGGTCACTGCAGTCAGTGATTCCCAGCCCATTTGCACCCCAGGACAAGGATGCGGGTGTCCTCTCCTGCGAAGATCTACATTCCGGGAAGCCTGAAGGACACTTCCACTCGGTCTCATTTGGGCAATATATTTTTTTGTTTTGTCTTTGCTGACGTTGGTAGTTCAAACCATTAATGTCCTTAGTTAATGACTGAGAGGTTACTCCAAGTCACCCAAGGTTGCCTTAGAATAAAGGATGGATCCTCTATTTTCAAAACACGAGGTGAGGCATGGAAAGCCCCATGAAGTCCAGCTGTCTTCTTATGCACCCGAGTTTACAAGGAGCTGGAATCCACTCCATGGGGCCGGTCTTGGGGAGCAGCTACTGAGAAGTGAGACAACTCACATGCTTTGAAAATCTATCTGCTCAGTGTCGGATAGTGGCCAGAAGGCTGACATTAATGATTGATTTGTTGAACAATCCTAGCAGGTAGGCATTCCTTCTTCGTTGTTCTGTAGAGGATCAGAGAGGTTAATTTATTTGAGACTGAATTCTATTCAATAAAATGAGACTGGAAAGAGAACTACATCTGACTGCAAGGCTCTGACTTCCGTGCCAGCCACGCTTCATGTTTGAGCAGTGTCTCGCTGGTCACTGGCTGTGCAGTGTGGTGGCCTGCCCCTCTGTCTGGCCTTCTTTCTTCTAGAAATGCCATTCTAGTAGCACAATCTCCATTCCTACCCATTCTCCAGTGCCAGACTTTTACTTCCTTCAAGGAGACTTTGTAGAGTCCTCCCTGCTCCACCCACCGGTTACTTTCTAGATGTTTGTGTTACGCTGTGAACACTTTTTGTGAAGACACCTACTGTTGCTGTTAGTCGCTGTCAAGGTGATCCCCACGCAGCCACACCCTGTGTTCAGAATAGAAGGTCATCCACAGGGTCCTCAAAGATGTGACCTTTCAGAACCAGGTCAGCAGATCTGTCTTCTGAGGAGCATCTCCCAGGGTTCAAATCACCATTTTTTTGGCTAGTAGTCAGTTGACCAGTGTCTCTGTGTATTTATTTAGTTTGTTGTTGTTGCATCACTGTCTTGGTAGGACTAGCAAGTCCAGCCTTGCTCCTGGAGAGCTGCTGCTGGAGTCTCTGTGTGTTTACAGTGGGCTTGGCAACTATTTGTTCTATTATGGCGAAGAAGCCTGTGGAATTCCTTTCCCTAACTGGATGCAGGGAATACTTAGCAAGTTGCAAAGGTAATATAATATACCGTGTGTCTGACAGCCAGGTTTCGGTGATACTCCAGGGAAGACACCTTTCCAGAGCTGCGGAGGGAACTTCACTCTTCTGGAGATGGCACAAGAGAGAAATAGCTTCACATTCTAATTTTTAATCTACCCCCAAAGTCCTTTTCTTTATGTTCCCCTGGCTATAATTTCTACAAGTCTTTCCTCTCTCTCACTAAATCAAGTAGCTTTGGGAAGTGATTCATATACATAGACCTGGTATAAATAGGTCGAGTTTACACGCTGAAATTACCAGACAGCTGCCTTCTCTCGGTGCCATACAGATGATGCCGACTCGTGGTGACTCTGTTTCTCCTCAGACTCCCTTAGAAGACGGGGATCATATTGAGTGTTTTGAACCCATTCTCTGTGAGAGACAAATAGATAATTAATCATAGCGTATCCTGACAAAGTACCAAGTTTAATTTTAAAATGGTTTTAGATCTGAACTGCAAATGTAGTTAATACATTCCCTGTGACATTAGCAACACATGAGAAAACATTTTCACCCAAACATGTGTAACATGGCTCCATAAGCATCTTTCATATCATGTGGAAATTCTGAATTGACATCTGTTCCTGTTGCTTTCTTAAAGAGATGCTAAGATTGCATCTAGTGAACATATGAGAGCTGGAGGGAGTGAAGAGATGGCCTGGCTGCAGATTTGTGAGCCTACTGAGAAGGACAAGGGGAAATATACCTTTGAGATTTTTGATGGCAAAGATAATCATCAACGAACTCTTGACCTCTCTGGACAAGGTAAGTTGACAGCTTTTTACACAGCAATTATCTTGTATGTAGTGATCCACTTAGAATGCTGAAAGGGGAGAAGACATAGGTCACGAAACAATATGCTGTGATAACGTTTGCTCAGAGGAAATTACTTCTGAATCAATCTATTCATTTAGCTTTTTTTCAGTTTTCATGAACAGAATTCAAAACTGTGCATCTGAGTGAATTAAAAAAAAGCCTAAGCCCATTGAAACTGTTAATGACAAGAATAATCTTTCATTGCAGCTTTTGATGATGCCTTTGCAGAATTCCAGCAACTCAAGTAAGTTTGCATAATTGGTTATTATCATGTAATCTTAGGGTAAAGTTCACTTAGAGTCACTTTGGCTATGTGTCAGTGCATCTGTAGGTGCCTGAAAGATTCAGGGAATGTGATCTGACTAGTGCCTGGGAATAAAAATATCCATTTAAACAATTCAATATTTAAAAAAACAGACAGTCCTATAAACTATAGATTTATAAATCTTTATAATATAATCTCCCAGAGGCGTACTCACTCTGGATTATTTTGAGTGATTAAAAAGATATATTTATAAAATAGTTACAATTATAGGAACACACCACACAGAGAGATTTAGAAGGAATAACTTGATATTTTCTTTTGTGTCTGGTATCTGAATTGTATAATATCCAACAATGAGAACAATTCTTATCAATCCATCTAAAATATTTAAGTAAGATTGGTTCAGTGAGTGAACAAATGACTAAGATAAGTCTGAAACTGATGATTTAAAAATATCAAAATGTCTTCAATATAATTTAATGAACTAATTGGGAAAATAGCTCCCTGATTTCTGCCTTATAATTTCTTTAGGTTTTAGCATCTGGGAAATATGTTTATTTCATTCTCATATTGGGTAGTGGGAGGCATCTAACCAAGATGGATTCACAGCTCTTTTTACCCAAACGTGTTTCTTCTAAGAGAAACTAAACATGTTTCTTTCTTTCTTTTGCTTTCATCTCTAGCAAATCCCTCAAAAGTATGTTTCTTGTTGTTGTTGCTAGCATTTTTTCAATGTTCTCTTTTAATTCTCACTTTCTTGTCTCCTTTAATTTCTAGGGCAGCTGCTTTTGCAGAGAAGAGTAAGTAAATGCTATATTATTACAAGAACAATGTCTTGTATGTATGGGGCAAAGGGTCCTCATTTGAGAGTATTAATTTTTATAGAGTAAATAATAAACAGCAAACCTTTCAACCCCAATTTGAAAACTCTTATGACCTTCATATACAGATACATATATTTCATTAACAACATAATTTTTGTTACCATGCCTCCATGTTAGCAACTCATTATGAATTCCTCTGGCTTTTTTTTCTTAAAATCATTTTATTCGGGACTTGTACAACTCTTTTCACAATCCATCCATCCATCCATCCATCCATTGTGTCAAACACATTTGTTGCCCTCTTCATTCTCAAAACAGTTACTTTCTACTTGAGCCCTTGGTATCAGTGCCTCATTCCCCCTCCCCCCACCTGCCTCCCGCACCTTCCTTTCCCCCTGAAAACTTATAAATCATTATTTTTCCATGTCTTACACTGACTGATGTCTCTCTTCACTCACCTTTCTGTCCATCTCTCAGGGAAGGATGAAGATCCTTGTAATTGGTTCCCTCTTTCTATCCTCACCCTCCCTCCACCCTCCCAGTATTGCCATTCTCACCATTGTCCCTGAGGGGTACATCTGTCCTGAATTCCCAGTGTTTCCAGTTCCTATCTATATCAGTGTACATCCTCTGGTCTAGCCAGATTTGTAAGATAGAATTGGGATCATGATTGTGGGGGGTGGGGGGAAGCATTAAAGAACTAGAGTAAAGTTTTATGTTAAATTGTGGCTACACTGCATCTTGACTGACTCATTTCCTCCCTGTGACCCTTCTGTAACGGGATGTCCAATTGCCTACACATGGGCTTTGGATCCCCACTGTGCACTCCCCCCCATTCACCGTTATATGATTTTCTGTTCTTTGATCCCTGATCCCTTTGACCCCTTGTGATCACACAGGCTGGGCTGGTGTGCTTCTTCCATGTGGGCTTTGTCCTCTGGCCTCTTCTTTATTCTCATTCTTCACCTCCCCTGACAGAAACCCTTCCCTTCAGCAACCCAAGGTTCTCTGTACTTCATGAATGTATCATGGCTATCGATGGTGTGGCTTTCCTCTGATTTTAAATGCCACGATGGTGGCATAATGCTCAACTCAAACTCCAGGCCACATGTCATATTTTGTGTAGCCTTTTATGACGTCCCCAGGCACAGAATTACTTCCTCATATGTGTTTTATCTTGGCCTTTGGTTTATACTTCAACTGTACATATTTGCTTTTGTGACTTCTTTCTGCAGAGTGCAAACATCTCTTTGTAGTCATTTTCATTTTAGTCTGGTGCTTAACACCAGACCAACTCAATTCATGCTTCCTCAATGAAATCACTTTAATTTTACAGATCGTGGCAAGGTGATCGGTGGTTTACCTGATGTGGTGACCATTATGGAAGGCAAGGTAAGGATACATACCTAGATAAAAAATCAGGGCAGAGTGAGGATGTCAGCATGGTGTACTATAATCCCTTCATTTCATAACTGTGTCAAGGAGAACTTAGAGAGCATACTGTAGGCTCTGTGTACATCAGCTTGCAGACACCTCCGAATTCCATTTGCTTTCCTGTCTCTGCCTTATTCTGTGCTGCTCTGATCATTTTTGTGTATCTAAAAAGGATTTTGTGTATCTTGATATTCTGAAACACTTGGCAGGGTCTTTCAGTCCACTAGGAAGATGTTGTGTAACCAGGGGTCTGAAAGCAGCTGTTGTTCAGGACCTTAGGTCCACAGCAGGGTCTGCTGCCTTCGGTCCCATAGTCATTTAAAAGAACAGCTGACAGGAGTGAGGCGCGCACATGCACACATGTGCATACATGCTACTCTTGTGTGAAAATGTAAGACACACCACTGCAAGTGTAAACTAGTATCACATTTAGAAAATGAAAATAAAATTCTTGCTCCAATTTGCAAGCCTATTCTGGAATACATAGATGAAGCTACTTATTGGAGTTTTAATTTGTCAACTTGTCAGTGAAAGTATCGATATCTAATTAATTGGTACTTCTCTGGTTGCTCCAGTGATTCTGCCTCAATGTCACTAGGACATAGCTACTTGAGAGAGTTTTATGAGGCCCCCAATACAAAAATTTATAGACCTTTTCTTAAGCAGTTAAAGAAAGTCTAGATAGTTCTGAGATGGGATAATCATGTGTCTAATAAAGGTGTAATTGAGAATATGGAAATCATTTTACTTTATTTTAGGCTGAAAGCACATTTTAACTCAGTGTCAAGGATGCACTTGCTATCTTGAATTTACTAGTTATGAGGCAATATACTTACTGGAATTTCATTTGAAACTGATAAAACAGACCCATTGGTCTAAAGATGAAGAACATTTAGGAACAGGCCATATATATATATATATATATATATATATATATATATATATGCACTGTAAAATGTAGTCCCTAATCACCTTTAATTTCTTTAATGAGCTAGGGTCATCCATGAAGTCAAACCGAGAGTAAATAGAAAAAATCATCATTGATTTTTTTCCTTATCAGCTCCTTTATGCAATTGTGAACTTATTTGCATCCTATTATCCTATACATTGTGTCTAATATGGTGTTTAGTTTATATAATGCACTTGTGGATGAAATAAATGACATGAAGAATCTGTTAATATAATGGCCAGGCTGAAACCTAATGGAATCCACAGAGGTAACAGATTTGTCTTTTTCTAATTCTTCCTTCTCTGTTACTTTTCTCTTTTGCAGACTTTGAATCTGACCTGCACAGTCTTTGGGAATCCTGACCCTGAAGTGGTTTGGTTCAAGAATGATAAGGATATTGAACTCAGCGATCACTTTGCAGTCAAGATGGAGCAGTCTAAATATGCCAGCATGACCATCACAGGTGTCACTTCCGAGGACTCAGGAAAGTATAGCATCAATGTCAAGAACAAATATGGAGGTGAAAAGATTGACGTCACTGTCAGTGTGTACAAACACGGTGAGAAGATACCCGATGTGTCTCTATCCCAACAAGCCAAACCCAAGCTCATACCTGCGTCTAGCTCTTCCTCCGCTGAATAGAAGGATAAAGAGAACAAGATACACACGTATATATACCTGGAAACCATCAGAATGCTGTGTGTTTGTTCCAAATGAATAATCATGATTTAAGTGAAGTCACGTGTGGATAGGTAATTAGGCTTTTAATTTGTAATTGTTTATTACTATTTTATGTCATTTATTCAGAAAATCAAATGCTTTCCACAGCACTAAGCAACCTATAATTATATAAGGCTCATTGGCAGACACTGGAAGCATGTCTAGAACAATAATGGTTAAGAGGTTCATTTCTATCTGCCCATGGAACGATAACCAGTGTAATAGCAGCATGTGGTGGGTCTTTGGAAGGCTGTTGTCCATGCTTATAGTGATGTTTTTTTTGGTAATCAGAAAGCTCTAGTAGCTTTTTGTAGTCTGAGCTGTGGAGTCACTTAAGAATGTGTACCTTGTTACACTCTGTATTCTCTTGCTTTAGGCTAATAAAACTTGAAAAGGCACCTTGTCGTGGTTTTCCTGTACCAAATCATACCTAACTACTTCTGTTTCTTTCCTTGGCTTGTTTAATTATGGATTATTGTGCCATTTCAGTACGTGCAGACAGCTTGCTTCCAATCCTCAGAGCCAGAGGTGTTTTCAATCACACCCACTACAGTGCTCCCTCAACCCTTTTATCCTTAGGGCCCAATGGCAAGGTAATTGCAGCAACTGGTTCAGAGAGAAACTCACACCATTATGCTGCCTAAGACAGTGTGTATGTTTGTGCAAGCTATAGAAATACTTAGTGGGTATCATTCTGGGAACTCAAAGTTTCCAGCAGAGAAAACTTAAATGCATACGTAGCTATGTGTTTTATGAAATGGGCTGATTAATTAGCAAAAGAATTAAGAAGAACAAAAATAGTCATTTGAGATGATCATTGGGGTAGCCATGGAGGCAAAATAAAAACTTAGCTAACTCTAGAAAGTCTCACCAGAAAAGTCACACAAGAAAAATGTGTAGGGTGAATATTGCCTTGCTTGAAACTTTTCTTGCTATTTTAAAAAGACATTGAAATTCTGCCATAATAGTCCTATTTTGGCACTTTAGTTTTAGAGTAAATATGTTGCTTTGTGACACAGAAAGCTTTACTAGTTCAGAATAGTCTTCTTTTTGTGTTATTGGGGCCAATCAAAACCTTATGAAATTAAAAGTATAGAAATTTAAATATTCCCCTAATAACACAAAAGCCAGCAGAGCAGGTCTGTGCTCAGGTTAAATGATTATCAGCAAGAAGTTTTCATAATTCCTTTCTTCCTTGTTGCTCAGGTTAATGTTAGCTGAGTTTGTTATTACTGCAGGTGGAGGATTTCCAAAAACATCTTTGGCAAGAGTCTTCATGGATAGGCAGCCTCTATTTAGCTTAACAGGATTCACTTACTTTCCTGTTTAAATTCTCATCTTAGTTCAGCAACTCTGGGTTCCATTTTCCTGATAAATTATTTTATATTATTCACAGGAAATAATTCCAATGGCTGCGAATTTCTTAAAGCCATTTAATATATTTTAAATAAACATTCTATTTCAGAATAATTTTAGATTTATTCTGAACAGATGAGTTGGAAGGATTCCTCGGGTACACCTCCATCTACTTTCTCTATTTTTCACATCTGACCTTTGTATGAGTGCTACATATTTATGCTTTTGTATTAATGCAAATGCTACCTCCTATTATAGACAATGCTACTATGATTGTGTTATAATTGTAAACATTAAGAAATGGAGTTTGGTAGATTGCCATTAACCTCACATTTATTGAGAGCTCACAGTTTCTCCAGTTGTAATCTCTTCTGCTCCTGTGTTAAATCCACATTGCTCATGGCTGTAGACATGTCACCTCTGTTGAGACAGTTTCTGTTCTCTTATTTCTCTCTATGAACTTCACAGTCTTGTGAAGTACTGCCCAGCTATCCAATTCCAAACCAAAGTCATTGCCAAAGAGTCAATTCTGACTCATAGTGACCCATGGGGCAGAGTAGAACTCTTGTTTTGGGATCCTGAAAATAAATTTTTACAGGTAAGCAGATAGTCTCATCCTTTGAGTGACTGGTAGGTTATCCTATAGAATGTGACAGAGTCATGATCTGGCCTCCTTTAACTTCAGAAGAGGTTGGAGAGAAGAAGCTCCAAGGCTTGCTCTATTCCCTGGACAAAGACCAGATATTCTTCCTCTCTCCCCCTTTTTAAAGAGCATTTTATTGAGGGTTCTTAGAGCTCTTATAAAAATCCATACATCAATTGTATCCAGCATATTTGTATGTATGTTGCCATCATCATTTTCTAAACATTTACCTTCTAATTATCTCCATTTTAAAATATAATTTATTCTGATACTGACTGTCCCTTTCAGGGTATAATCTACTTTGGGTTTGCTCATTTGTTGTAATGGCCATATAGAATTGACGGACAATAATTAAAATTATCTAGCTTACCAGAAAAATTGTCGCGATTGTCAGGTGCCATTATATTGGTTCTGACCCACAAAAACCTTCTGTACAAGGGAATAAAACACTGCTTGGTCCTTTTCCATCCTCTCAATGGTTGCTGTCCTTCAGCCTTTCATAGTCCATCTCATTTAGGTTTTCCTATACTAAGCCTCTACTTTACCAGATCCTCTACTTTACCAAGCATGATGTCCTTGTCCAGGGACTAGTACCCCCCTGATAGCATGCCTTAAGCATGGGAGAGTAACATGTTACAATTAAGGATCTGAGGTAACCCAAGATAGAGTTCCTTTATCAGAATAGCTGGCTGTAGGCATGCCCCTTTCAATAGCTCCTGACTTCTCAACCATCCTGTCTGTGTTGCAAAACTCTTTTTGTTGTTGTTGTGTGGATACATGTGCAAGTACATCCTACATATCCAGCTAGCTTTAACCTTAAGGTACTTGGCTCCAGTTCCATGAATTAGTAAACTTAGCTCCACCAAGGACATAGAATCACCCCTCTGTCAGCAAACTTCTTGACTGAAGAGCAAGAAATTCACTGTACTGTCTCCTGCTGTCTTTCTCTTCCTCTCCTATTTTGGTTGCCTTCATATTGTTTCCATTACTTGCTCTCTCTGTCTTGGATGTTACAATTCTATCCCCTGAGTAGAAGATTCTCAGCTCAGGAGTTCTGCATCCAAAGAACGCACTTTACCCTCTCTCTTGATGATTGGGAAGTCACCATCTGTTTACTTCTCTCTCTCTTTGTAGATAAAACCAAGACTCAAGGAAGGACATGATTTTAGTTCTGGGGCTGATGCACCCAGAAAGATGACAAACGTCTGGCTATGGATATTAAGCAATCCAAAATCAGTTGATCAAGCTTCTTCTGTTCACTTTAGTGACTATGTATTAAAGAACAGATTTCCTAGTCTCATTTGACATCCACTTTGGTCCCTCCTCCAACGCCCTTGTATGCTTAATGGTCCTTTACTTTCTTCATGTATGGAGTTCTGATGTCTTTACATAGTTCATCTTGTCTTTGTTCATTTGTATTCAATATGTCAAATCTATTCTTGAGATGTTTTCTAAATTCAGATAGTATATACTCAATGTCAAATCTTGGTTTTGAACACTTGTTTTAATTTTCTTTAGCTTCAACTTTGCATAGGATCATTTAATAGTCTGTTTCATATCCAGTCCTTGACTTTGTTCTAACTCATGATAATTAACTTCTCTATTGTCTCTTTTCATAGACACAGTTCATTTGATTACTTTATTTTCTTCTTAGTGAGACCTGATATACAGTTGGCCTTTGTGTCATCAAAAAAGTTATTTACAATGAATAAGCCATTGGTCTGGCTATTTAAAAAAAATCAATTTATTGGGGGCTCATGCAAATCACATCCATCCATTGTACATTTGTTTCCATCATCATTCTTAAAGCATTTTCTTTCTACTTAAGCCCTTGGTAATAACTCCTCATATTTCCCCTCCCTTGTCCCTCTCCCCTCCCTCATGAACTCTTGATAATTTATAAATTATTATTATCTTGTCATATCCGATGTCTCCCTTCACCCACTTACCTGTTTTCCATACCCCAGGGAGGAGGTAATATGTAGATTCCTGTAATTGGTACCCCCTTTTTACTGCGCATTCCCTCCACTCTTCCAGCATCGCCATTCTTATCACTCATCTTGAAGGAATCATCTGTCCTGGATTCCCCCATGTTTCCAGTTCCTATCTGTACCAGTGTATATCTTCTGGTCTAGCCAGATTTGTTACATAGAATTGGGATCATGATAGTGGGGGACACAGGGAGGAAGAATTGAAGGCCTAGAGGAAAGTTGCATATTTCATTGTTGCTGCACTGTACCCTAACTGGCTTGTCTCCACCCCATGATCGTTCTGTAAGGGAATATCGCTGCACCTACAGATGGGCTTTGGGTTCCCAAACTGCACTCCCCCTCCTTTATAATAAGTTTTAGTTCTTTGATGCCTGATACCTGATCCCTTTGACACCTCTTGGTCACACTGGCTGGTGTGCTTCTTCCATGTGAGCTTTGTTGCTTCTGAACTAGACACCAGGCACTCTATCATTTGATGGCCAGGCACCATCAGCATTCTTCACCACATTTGTTTGGGATCACATTTGTCTTCAGTGATCATATCAGGAAGGAGAGCATGCAATGATATGGTTTTTAGTTCTTTGATGCCTGGTAACTGATTCCTTGACACCTCATGGTCACACAAGCTGGTGTGCTTCTTCCATGTGGACTTTGTTGCTTCCAAGCTAAATGGTCATTTGTTTCCTTTCAAGACTTTAGGTCTTGAAAATTCTATCATGATATCTGTAGCATTGTTTCTATCACCAGCAACATATTTTACAGACACTAATTTTTTTTCTTAATTTTCAACTTTCACATTTCAATCACCAGAAATTATCAATGCATCTTGATAGCATGTCTGATCAGTTTCAGATTGAGCAAGTTGATGACAAATAGATTTAATTTATTCATCTTTGGCTTTAGTATTGGTGAATAAATTGTAATAACTCTGTTGTGCAGTAGAGTAGTTCTTACACATCAGATTGCTAACTCAAGGTCAGCAACTTGATATCATCAGCCATCCATTCTTCTGCATAAGATTTTCTTTCTCTAAAGAAAATCACGGGGAGAGTTCTACCTGGTTCTGTCTAGTCTATGTGAGTCAGCATTGACTTGTTGGAAGTGAGAGTCAGAAAGTCGAGAAAGAGGGAGAGAGAGGGAGAGAGACAGAGAGTTGGTTGTCCTTATAAATGAATACATAAGAGATATAGAGAGATTGGTTGTCCTTATAAATGAATACATAGGACTTCCAGCAAGATGGCAACTGAAGAACACATATCAGAGGGGCTGTACAGAAATCAGCACAGGAAAGTTACTAAATGGGAAATATCACACTGCTGGGTCACAGGAGGAGTAACATAAAGATAAGTATGCACAGATCCATTAGATTTTTGAGGAGCTGCGGGCTTTTGATTTACCACTGTAAAGACTATCTGGGGTTTAACCTTATCCCCACCAATGTCTTGGCCAGAGCTGGGATATTTTGTAGCTCGCCCAAGGACTTTAGTTTGGCACAGCTTTGGGACTGAGTTTAAACTTCTCAGCCAGCCCCACAGTCACAGATCAGGGCTTGACTACATTGTTACTTTTGTTACCTGTTTCTTCTCTCTTTCCCCCCATAATCTCAGTGAGCTCATTTAAAAAATAATTTTTTTGGGTACTCATACATCTCATCACAATCCTTACATACGTCCATTGGGTGTCATTCACATTTGTACATCTGTTGCCCTGATTATTCTGAAAAAATTTGTTTCCTATTTAAGCCCTTTGCATCAGCTTCTCATTTTCCTCTCCTTCCCTGCTCCTTCCTCTCCATGGACCCTTGATGATTTATAAATTATTATTACTTTGTCATATCTTACAATGTCCAATGTCTCCCTTCAGGGCTCAGTTTTCTTCTCTTTTTCTCTTCCCTTTTCTCTCACATCCCACTGCTGACCTCCAGGCCCCTTTCCTTACTCCATGGCATTTATACCTGTCCTGCACTCAACTGGGGGAGCTCCAAGCTCTGCAGCATAAAAGGAGGCTGGGGAAAGCCCACCCACCTTCCTCTCAAGGAAATCCCATCCACCTTCCTCCAGGGGAATTCCTGCCCCCCCCACCCTCCACCCTCTGCAGCACTTAACACGCACTGGGGAAATCACATTCACTTTCTTCCAGGGCAAGTCTTGACTGCTTGGCTAGGGGAGTTCCTATCTGTCCTCTGTGGGCCATGAGACTTAGGGACCATCCTCCTTCTTGCTGTAGTGCCTCACATGGCCTAAGGCAGCTCAATCAACACTCTCCAACACTTCATACTCCATGCTTTAACCTGCACAGCCATCTACCTGACCAGGGAAAGTCTATCCACCATTTGTAGTGCACTGCACCACAATGGGCATGTCCAGCAGCCTTCTGTGACACTCCCGCTGCAGCAGGTGACCCCGCATGCCCTTTTGTGAAATATCAAGCTGCTATGGGCCACACCATCATGGGTTCTTGTGAGTTCACTTAGTGAAGCACCATCCTTGCAGGTCCACAACTACACAACAAATGTTCCATAAGTGAACCATTCAATTTGACTTGCAAAATAACAGAACCAGAAAGAGGGATGCAACAGGAAGATAAAGTAGTTTACCAATCCTGTAGTGCAATTAGTTGCAGGCAGTTTGAAGAAGCATCCCTGCAGTCTCCCAGAGTAATCCAGTACTCTTCCACACTCTGGAAAATGGCACCAGGATCCTCTAAAGTAATACAATGAAAACAGCAATCAGCCCCAATGACTTCAACGAAAAAATATTAGACACCAAAGGCAAGTTGGAAAATGTTCTGAAGAAGACATTGTCTGCCACAGAAAGAAATATTCAGAATGCTGTCTGGAGTCATACAAGATATGAGGGAAACAGACTTTTCCAATCCACGGAAGGAGACAGAGAACCACATCAGTCACCTAGAGAAAAGCCACACAGACTTTAACAAACGTGAACAAAAATCTAATAAGATCATCAGGGAAGCTGAAGAAAACCGAAGAGTTAACTATGTCAGATGATTTGAAGAGGAACAACATTAGAATAATTGGATTACTGGAGAAAGACGAAGAAGTCAACTACAAAAACAGTGAGTGAATTCTTGGAGGAAAGCTTCCCCTGCCTAATGAGTGAAAAACAGGAAACCACTCTAGATGAAAGAACACCAGTTAGACTGAATCCCAAGAAGAAGTCATCAATACACATGATAGTCAATCTATCCAACTTAGAGGAAAAAGAGAAAATCACAAGAACAGCTGGGGGAAATGCAAGTAGTCATTTCCAAATAAGTTTTCCAAATAAGACACTGCTCAGACTGAATAGCAGGCACCATGAAAATGTAGAGTAGAGTAACATATTCCTAAATTTGAAGAAAATAATGCAAACCCAAGAATACTTTATTCAGGCAAATTATCAAGATAAAGAAGTAAAGTCTTCCTAGACACGGATTAACTCAAGGAATACAGAAAAAGAAACCCTCCCCTACAAAAGATCCTTGCCAACAGAGTATGCACAGATGAACAACATTCACCAAGCACAAATAAGAGACCTCCACATAGAACAACCCCACCTAGAGGTCCACAGAAGCAACAGGCACCAAGATTAGCATTGGCTTAAGGGTAGATACAAAGAAGCACACAGACACACACAACACACTGATAAGAAAGGGAGATAGGAAAACACACAACACAAAAGGTATAAGATGACATTACAGAGTTCACAGGTGGATAAAATAACCCTAAATATCAATGAACTGAACTCAGGCATTAAAAGGAAAAGGCTAGCAGACTGGCTTAGAAAATGCAACCCATCAATTTGCTGCCTACAGGAGACACATCTCAAGACTACAGACAAATATAGGCTGAGAATCAAAGGCTGGAGAAAGGCATACCAAGCAAACAACAATTCAAAAAAAAAAGTAGGGGTTGTAATCCTAATCTTGTATAAAATTGACCTCAAAGCACAGATCATGAAAAGAGATAAGGTAGGAGGCTCTATAATGCTCAAGGAAACAGTACACAAAGAACTACTAAATATTTAAAATATATATTCCCTAAACAAGAGACAAACTAAACACCTCAATCAAATGCTCCAAAATATGAAAAAAGAAATCGCAGGATCAACAAGTATAGTGGGTGACTCCAATAGACTGCTCTCTTGGAAAGATAGATCACAGGGAAAGAAACTCACCACGGAAACTGCAGATCTAAATGCTACAATTAGATAATCTGACCTGGTATTTACAGAGCTCTCTCCTCAAATACAAAAAAAAAAAAAAATCACATCCTTTTCAAGGCCACATGGCCATATTTGAAGATAGACCACATGTTGGGGCATAAGTCGAATCTGCATAAATTTAAACACATTGCTTCATACAGATTCCCTGTGACCACTGTGCCAAAATGCTAGGTATCAACAAAAGGAAGATAAAAGAAAACAAGGACAAACAATTGGAGGAGGAACAAGTCTCCTTTACAAAAGGAATGTGTACTGGCCCAGATCAGAGATGAAATTAGGAAATTTCTAGAAACCAAGGTGAATGAGAACATGACATGCCAAAACTTATGACACACAGCAAAGGCAATTATCAGAGGACGTTTAATAAAAATACATGCATATCTGAAAAAGGAAGAGAGACTTATGATTGCTACGCTGGCACAAAAGTTACAGCAACTAGA
>PVJH01018699.1:0-44546 GCA_004026705.1 Nesogale talazaci
AGGTTTTCAGTGGTTAATTCCTCAGAAGTGAACAGCCTACTCCTTGATTAGAATAGAATTAGCCCTGGAAACTTTAAATACAAAATGCAATCAACAACTCACTCCTATGGCATCAATTCTGACCCATAGCATCAGGAGAGAACTGTCCCTGTGTGTTTTCCTGGTATGTTTAAGCAAGGTAGCAATGCTATATAATATACACAATGCTTTCTCTACTAATTAAGAGAGTCGAGCGATTTCTGCTCTGTGACATATATACTTTCTTTAAAATTTATTCTGCTTTAAAATTTTTCTTAAGATTGTGAATTACACAAAAGACTGGAAAATTTGAATTTGCTTATGCTATTTAGTTTTAAGGTCAGGCCCCTTTATCTAGCCATAGTTGTCTAATTTATCCTAATTACTCGATACGTCAACTAAAACTTATTAGGCTGTAGGGTGACCGTTTCTGACCCAGAGATCAACTAGCATCAGTAAATGGTTAGCTTGTATTGTAGTCAATACTCTGTGTGGTAAGAGTGGCATAATAGAGTTAAAGTGGCCTAGGACAGGGTCCCCATCGTGTGTGTGTCAGCTTGTCTGTGGTGGCTTGGGTGCTGTTGTGCTGTCGATGCTGTATTCCAAATGTCCCAGGGTCGCCCCAAGCGAGCAGGTCTCAGCAAATCATTCAGACTGAGAACAAGCTACAAAGAAGGAATAAGCGGTCCACTTCTGAGGAACTAGCCATTGAAAACCATATGGAGAGCCTTGAAACAATGTCAGATACTGAAAACGTTCCAGGAATTGCCATACATTTTTAAAAAGAGAGGCCGAAGGATTTAATAGGTCTGAGAAGCTTAAAGTTTCTTCACTAAGCAACATGCTCTTGTATGACCTTACGTAAGTGAAAGGGCCTTGTGAAGTTGCTGGAGATAATGTGAGATTGAGCGAGGCTTGGGGGGAAGCAGTTCAGATGAGCAGACTACCACAAGCCAAGCTGTGAGGTGAGGTGCTAACACAGCCCCGCTGCTTGCGTGTCTCCAAGGGAACCCAGACTGATGACTGACCCTTCTCCAGCCCCTAGGAATGTCGTCCTTGGAAAGAAGTTTCCTTAAAAAAAAGTTTCATTGACACATAATTCACATATCACACAATTCATTGATCTAAACATATTAAGAAGAGTTGTGAAATCATCACAATCAATTTTAGAACATTTTCTTCTTTCTTATATTCATAAGACCTCACCTTTCCCCCCAGTCTTCCTTGCCTTAACCCTGAGAAACTATTCATCTGGTTACTCTCTCTATATATATAGAAAACATACAAAAACATACAAAAACAAAACAATCCAACAATAACAACAGAGAAAAACAATGAAGAGAGCAGAACATATGAAAACTTTTAAAGGGAGTCAAAAGAAGAACAGATGACAAGGTGTCAAATTTTAACCTAACTACATCTGCATCTGTCTACTCTCCAGTGAGCTCTGTCTGAGGCCAAGGCGATTCATATTCCTGGTCAATGATCCGTGATTCACCAGAGGTTGAATCCACTCAAGGACCCTGCAAATGGATTTTAAACTTTCATTGTCACCTACAGTCTTCTGCAAAGTGAGTGCTGCGATTTTAAGCTCTATTGCAATCCCCTCCCCAGGTCTATCTTGGATTTTATTATTTACAATCCTTGGAACACACAGACCCGTGTGCCTTTTCCATAGCTGACACTTCGCTTAGATGGCAGGGCACCCTCTGATTTCTTCACCACACTTTGACACAACTTCCATATCTTCAGTGATCTCCTCATGAGAGCAGGTATTGAGTAGGGCTGAGCCTTGAGATGAACTGCTCTTAGATTAGAGCGACAATTAGTGTGAGCTCAAGATTCATTTGTGTGTGTGTGTGTGTTTCCCTGATCCACTTTAGTAACATCATTATCACGCACCCCCCCCCGGCCCCCCGCGGGTAGGGCATTATGGCAATTCTCATGACAGGACCATTAGTTTAGCTAATGGTGTAGAATTTAAAATAGTGTCGAGAAAAGGGAAGTATACATGTAGGGCAGCTTTTTTTCATCGGGGTGTACGGAAGCAACTCCTTGAGAGCAAAACTTCACTGGGCTGACTGCATTGGTCGGACGACCTTGGACCAATCTTGAAAGCTCAACATTATGTGTGTGTACCCAGCGTGGTCTCTGTCTTGTTTCTGTAGGCCCGCCTGTGCCTGGGATGTCTTCATCTGCCTCCAACCTTGTTTTTGTGATCGTCTCCTTTGCCTTCTCTTATCCTTGTGGAATCCTGGGCTCTCAGCAAACCCTTGGTTGCTGCTATGACTTGTCTCTCTCATCTGGAGGATGTGCCTTTATCTTTGTCTCATTTTTCCCAGTTTAAGAATTAATAAATGTGCCCTTTAAATCCTATTTGAAGTCTGGGGGTCTCCTTTTGTGCTCTACATCACACCTTAGAAATCTTGTGAACTTACATGAACTTAGTCATTAAAGCCTCAATTACTTCGTCTGCCAAATAGGAACAATAAAGTAACAGGGTTGTTTTGACAATGTTTCTATAATACACGTATACTTAAATGAACAGATTTGATTAACTGTTAGGAATTCTCCAAACTATGCTATATCTGTATGCT
Organism: Nesogale talazaci; assembly: GCA_004026705.1. NCBI lineage: Eukaryota > Metazoa > Chordata > Mammalia > Afrosoricida > Tenrecidae > Nesogale > Nesogale talazaci. The sequence goes on from PVJH01018699.1 coordinate 2,616, forward strand.
TTTAAAGACTTATTTTGAGAATATCACATTTTGTACACATTAATATTACTGTGGATTTGAATAAGTGACAGCCACTATAATGTCTTAATAATTTTGAAGAGCCTTTATTTGGTTATAACCAGACAGGGCAGCTTTTTATTTTTATTTTTTAAAGATCATTTCATTGGGGACTCATATCTCTTATAACAATCCATATATCGATTGTATACATATGTATTTGTACATATGTTGCCATCATTCTTTTCTAAACATTTACTCTCTATCTGAGCCCTTGGTATCAGTTCCTTTCCTCCTCCCCGCCCCTATTCATGACCCCTATTCATGACCCCTTGGTAAATTATAAATTATTATTATTGTCATTTCTTACCTTGACCACTGTCTTCCTTCTGCTACAGTTTCTGTTGTTTGTCCCCTTGGGTAGGGGGTTATGTGTCGGTCATTGCCATTGATCCCCCTTTCTCCCCAATTCTCTCCACTTTCTCCCTACCCTCCTGGTAGCACTGCTCCCATTTCTGTTCCTGAGGGGTTTATCTGACCTGGATTCCGTGTGTCATCAGGAGCTCCTATCTGTACCAGTGTGCAATGTTCCTGCCTGTCCCACAGTGAAAGGCAGGACTGGGGTCAGGATAGTTGGGGGTGAGGAAACCTCAAGGAATCAGAGGAATATTGTACTTCATTGGTGCTAAACTGCACCCTGCTTGACTCATCCCTTCCTAGTGATTCTTCTGCAAGGGAATGACCCACTGTCTATAGTTGGGTCTCTACTCCCACCCCCTTGTTCTAAACAATATGTTTGTTTGTTTGTCTGTTTGTTTTGGATCTTCTGATGCCTGTTATCTGATCCCTTCAACACCTAATGGTCACACAGGCTGGTGTTCTTCCATATGGGTTTGTTGCTTCTCTGCTAAATAGCTGCTTGTTTAGGGCAGCTTTTTAGACTAAAATACATTGCTGAGGTCTACAGATTAAAAACGTAAGTGACTGGACACTATTTACATAAAACATGAGGGTTGGAGATAGGGCCACATTTTCAACGATGCTCTTTCACAAAAGCCGAACAACAATGCCTTCTTATGCAAATGTGGCATAAAGAGTCAAGGGAGTATGAAACTAGCAACCATATGGCAATCTTGACTTCCTATCTATTGGGCATGCTCAACGCAAGGAATTGAACCAGAATTCCATGACTTCCGACTTCATCACCTTGGGGTAGTATTCAGCTGCCTGTTTTCACACAAGAGCATTTCAGCTTTTCATCTAGTTTCTTTCATCTACTAGCGGTCAAGTCCAGTTCCTTTAATGGGGTTTCCAAATGGGGTTGGAAGGAAGATTCTGTATGCTAACTTTGGTGAGTCTGTTATGCACACTGTGATCAGTGGACCATGACACACAGCTTGTCAGGATTGCTTTGTACAAGTCAAGGTTGAGGATATGTTTCTGTTGTCAGGGTCCTGCATTTCAGTTACTGTTACCCTGGCTGGTCAAGTTGTAGGGTGTGCTGATTCAATCTTCCTTAAGTGATGTGAAGCCTGAAGCCAGAAAAGTCTTCCCTAGCAAAGGCATGCTATTCTGAACTGTGATCAAGAGAAAGCATGTCCCCTGTGTCCTGGGTGGGGACGAACTTGGAAGCCTGGGCCTGATCTCTCTGTGCACAATCTAATGCGCAAACACTTGTCCTTCTGTTATCTACGTTCTTTGCTGAATTAAGACTCGACCATGAATAGAATCTGCTCTTGAGTTTCGTTACTCCTTCTAACTAATAATTGGATTTCAAGTGGCCACAATGTGTTTGACCTTCTGTGTTGGAGTTATTTCAGTTAAACCCCAATCCCTGAATGGCAAATAAGATTCAAAATGAATATTAAAATAGGTAGACTATTTAGATGTGGTAGAAAGCTTAGTTAGTCTGGGTTGAGTACAGAAACAAATTCAGGATATATATATATATATATATATATATGAAAGAGTTTTATATCAAAGAGTAATTATATATTAAGAAGATATCCCAGCCTAGTCCAGACCAAGTCCACAAGTCCAATACTAGCCTATATGTTCAATGTCACTCTATAAATTCCCTTTTAAACTCACGCAACATATGCAATGACACCCAGTGCAGGAAGATCACAGGCCAGTGGGTAGACAGTCTTATGGGTCTCAGTGATGACATGGTCTCCAGGCGACTCCTCCAGTCCCAGGAATCTGGCTCCATTAGCGTATCTCCGTGTGTTTGTCAACAGGAATGTCAAGCAGAGAGAGTGTGTCTGGCCTCCAGAGTTATGCATCTCCATCAGACCTCTGAAGGAAGTTATCAAGCTGCAACCTGATTGACATGGTAGACTCCACCCCTTCCTCAAGTTGACGGCAGATTATGTAAAAGTGGTGTTTGGGTTTGTTGGGTTTTTTGGGCAGTAAAATATGTGTATATAACAAAAAAGTGCTATTTTAGTCATTTTGAAATCTACCCTTCAGTGACACAAATGACATTCACTATGTTATGCAACTATCATTATATATTTCCCAAAGTTCTTCCTCACCCAAATAGAAACTCAGTACTCCAGAAGCAATAATTTCCTCATTCCTCCCCTTCCCTGCCACCCCCACCCCCCAAGGGGTAGCAACAAAAAAACTTCTGTTTGATACATTTGCTTATTCTAGCAATTCCATAGACTTGGAATTCTGCAATATTTGACCTGTGTTTGACTTCTTTCACATAAGATAGTTTTTTCAAGACCCATCTATGTTGCAACATGTATCAGAACTCCATGTCTTTATGCATGAATATTCCACTCTCAGTGTATGATGCATTTGTTAATTCATCTGTTAATGGATACTCGCTTCTATCTTTGGCTACAAAAACAATGCTGCAATGAACATTGGGAAAGTTGATCCTTGGCTGCTAGATATAAGCAAGGGATATGTGGGTACTAATCCATTTTTAAACTTCGTTGCAGATTTGAACTTTCAAAATACAAATTTGTGGAAAGGCCACGAGTATTGGACAAACACGTGCTTTAGAAACACTAGCCGTTTAAAATCAATGATGATGCATATGAATGGATACCTGTATGTCTGTGTACTTCTAGCTCTCAGTGGCTCCATAGAGGGACTGGGTAGACCCGCCCGCGGGGTGGCCAAGACCAAAATCGTCTCAGAGCAGATCACCATAGCTTGTCTCCCACGGCATCATCCGGTGCTGAACCGGGGTGCTGACAAGGCTCCTCTCTGTGAACTTGTGTATGGAACAACGGGTGGCCCTCAAGAAGCTTTACCCTTCAGTATGTTGTCGGCCATCTCTATCTTTTCTCTAATACTTCCCCTTACCTTTCTGCTATCCGCTCCGCACGGCACTGAGTCCTGGGGCCGCACAGGACAGCCAAGACGTCATTCCCGGTCCGTTGCTTAAGAGTTCCTGGGTCAGCGGCGCCAAGACCCACAGTGCAGGGTCAGGATGGCACGTTCTCTGGGGCAGTGAGAAAAGGAAGTTCAAATCGGATCCCAGAGAAGGGGGGAGCAGGAGGAGGGAGGAAAGACAAGCCAAGGGTGATTTCTGAGGGGAAAATGCATGCAGCTGCAACTTCTTTTTTTAAAAACTGATTCCTGCCACAGCTGAGAGGGGGGATGCATTTTGAGGTTGGCCATGCAGCTGGTGAGCGGTCACTTTGAAGCTCGTGGAGTTTTCTCTATCCTGAGGCTGAAAATTCATTTAGAGTTTCTTCTCATGTTTTATTATTTGAGATTTTACACTTAACTCTTTTATCTCTCTGGTTATTAAATATATCTATACGTATACACGGATGAGGCTGGTGTATATTTGATGAGCTTTCTTAGCTTTTAGTGGGATATGCCTTGTAGTCAAGAACATGAATTTTGGAACCGAGTGTTGGGGTCTGGATCTTGATTGCGATACTTAATAAGCAGCAAATCACATTACCTAACCTCCCAATGTCTTGTTTTATCTTCTTTTTCTCATGTTTAATCATTTTATTGGGGGCTCATACTTTGTTTCTCATAATACATAAATACATATATTGTGCCACGCTTCTTCACATGCCTGCAGCTGTTTTATCTTCTTTAAATGGCAGGTGAAATAGTACCTTTTATACTCTTCAGCAAATTGGCTCTTCAACTGCAGAAGAAGGAAACAGGACCAATGCTTCACTTTATGTACATGAATGAACTCAAGACGGATGAAAGACATAAATGTCAATCACAGAGCTATAAAGATCATCAGTGAGAAAATAAGAACAAACTAGAAGGTCCTATTGAAGGGCAGAGGCCCACTGTCAAACATAACAGTCAAGTACACACAGTGGAAGACAGAATGGATGACCGGGACCCACTTAAAATGAGATGACTACATGCACCAAAGACTTCACCAAATGAGGCAATAGAAAACCCATCAACTGGTCAAACCCATCAAAAAGCCTTTGGCAATGACACAACGGACAAGGAACTAATCTACAAGATCTACAGAAAACAGCAATGCCCCAATAAGAAAAGATGAATAATCCAACTACAAAGAGGGCAAAGGACATGAAAAGATAAATAAAAAATGACATCCAAATGATGAACAAACATGAACAATACTATTATTAGCTATCTAGGAGATGCTCATCAAAGCAAAGATGAGACTTAATCACATTCTGACAATGACAGTCCAATTCATACACAAACAATCAGAAACCAACAAATGCTAGAGGGGCAGTAGAGAGACTGGAAGCTTCGTATACTGCTGGCAGATCTGGAAATACGTAAAGAAATGTTATGCCACTGTCTCAAACAACTGGGGATGGAAAGTCCATGCACTGTGAGCAATTCTTCGCCAGGGTCTACACCCCAAAGAAGCAAGAGCCATAACATGAGCAGAGGGAAGCACTCCCATGCTCACCACAGCACTGTGGACAAAAATAGCAAGAAGTCGGAAACAGCACGAATCTCATCAGTAGAAGAATGGATACAGAGGCTTCGGTCCATGCATAAAGTGGAATAGGACACATCATGGACTATCTCATGACAAGAAGGCACCTGGGGAGCCTTGTGCCGAGTGCCGTGAGTGAATCACAGGAGGACAAACATTGTATGAGACCATGACCATAAGCCTAAAAACCAGGACTAAGACTTGTGTAGCAGAGTGAGCAGACTTTGGGGGTTACCAAGAGGGGGAAGATGAAGGACTGCACTTGAGGGGTGACAAGTACAGACCTGGATGTAAAGGAGGCTCGAGGTTCATACAAGGGAGGAGAGAAAGCAAGGACAAGGTAGAGGCGGAGGGACTGGCAGGGAGGTGGGCGCACGGGGTAAAATATTGCATGCAGAGCTGACAGTCGGAAATCTATAATCCACTTAATCCATAAATTTTTCAAAAAGAAAAAAAATTCTTTTATAGCGTTATTGTGAAGATTAAATGCTATCTGTATGCAAAGCACAGAGCATAATACAGATAAAATGGATCCTCGAAAAATTTTTATTCTTTGTTTTTTGGGTTTTTTTTGGGGGAGGCATCATTGCTCTCCGGCGGTGGGAGTAGGAGGCCCCAGCCCCACTGCTGGAATTGAACCTCCATCCCAGTGGGCTGCAGTCCCGCACACAACCACTACGCCACCGGGGCTCAGCCCCTATTCTTCGTTTATTATATGCAACTTAGAGAAAGGAAATATAAATAAGGAAAGGGGGAAAACTAGAATGAAATTTGTGATGTTTCGCTGCAATGAGTTACTAATCTGAATTTCTGGTTGGAAATGAAGAAACAGACACAGGTATGTGTATTCATGTAGGCCCGTGTTTTCCAAATGGAACAATTCTACATCTTTTTTTTTTTTTGGGGGGGGCATCACTGCTCTCTGGTGGTGGGAGTAGGAGGCCCAGCCCCACCGCTGGAATTGAACCTCCGTCCCAGTGGGTTGCCGTCCTGCGCACAACCACTACGCCACCCGGGCCTCAGCCCCAATTCTACATCTTAAGGGTGGTTGGAACTATCCAGCAGGGCTGCAAAAAGCAGGTCCTACCCTTGATCCTGGATTCTGGGTTCTACTACAAATGTTTTGTTTGGGGGTGGGGGTAATTTATTTTGTGAGAAGTGGGCCGTAGGCCAGATAAGTTTGGGAACCTGTGCTGGACAAACCAAATCCAAACTCACAGGCACCCACTCCATCCCAACCCATAGCAGCCCTGCAGGATAGAGGACCTTTGGTGACACGAGGGTTAAAAACTGTCAGGAGGGTTGGGTAAAGGGGAGTTGATATCAAAGCATTCAAGAAGAAAAGCAAGTGTTTGGGGAATGATGGTGGCAGAAATTGTACAATTATGCTTGATCTAATTGAACTAGAGATGGCTTTAATACCTGTAAGAGCTCACAATAAAATGGGAAAAAAATTATGCATCTTTGTAGACAGTCTCATTTTCCTCACACAATGCAGCTAGGGGGTTCGAACAGCTCCCCTTTCCGTTAGCACCATTGCACTGTTGCTTAGTTTTGCTTTAGTAGGGTGCGGCTGGTGGTCAAGACCATGACTTGAGGCACCTGAGTTGTGATGTGGGCGGAGCGTGGTGAAACTACCACGGGAAGTCCCAGGAGAACACCCAACAGCTGTCCTGCACGAAGCAGAGACATGCTGACAAGGGAGAAGGTACCTATACTTTGTCTCTCTCTCAGCTCTATTTTTCTCTGGGATGTGTCCTCTGAGATAGAGAAAGAGAAAATGAAAAATGCTTTCAATATCCTTTGAGCCCATGAGCCCAACATGCCCAAGGTCAGCAGCTCCTTTCCTATTCTCGCTAGGACTGTAGACTATTAATGTCAGCCCTCTGGGTAGGATTTCCCCACCTTGATTAATAAGCAAGGGCTGCTTTACAAGGTATACATGTTTGCATAGTGGCATTAAAAAAAGTTATTCACACACCTAGGATGAAAAAAGTACCGTGGAAAATAAAGTTAGTGATAGTTTATAATTTTCTGGAAAATGTGCATTTGCTAGTTGGATATATACAAGAGGGCTTCCGAAGCTTTCTGGGAAAATCCCATTCCCTTTTACCTCCGTTTTCCCACAAGCCTTTTGGTAGGTGTGAGCGTCCTGGTGGGGTAGGGGGTTACGCACCAAGCAGCTAGCTGTGAGATCAGCAGTTCAAAAGCATGAGCTGCACCCTCTGAGTAAGCTGGGGCAGCGTATGAGACTTCCAAACTCCCTGCAGTCTCGCCAGCATTTGTGGTTTTAAAAACAAATTGCTTTTTAATTGAGCTGCCCGTGCTGGTATAAGGTAACTTCTCACCTTTGCTTTAATTTGCATCTCCCAAATGACTAATAATCCCCACGCATTTTTTTTATATATCTGTTAGTCATTTGGTGAACTGTCTGTGTATGCCTTTTGTCTGCTTTTTTAATTGGGCTATTCGCTTGTTTATTACTGAGGCATGATTACAATTTTGTATGTATTTTACAGATTAGTCCCTTGTTCACTGTGATGCTTTCCCCCACTCATTTGGTGGAGTTCTTGGGTGACCAGTAGGTATCTTGTTTTCAGTGGGGACCATCATCTAGGTTTTTTGTTTTTTTGACACCCAAATCCCTTTATTCGGACTGGTGTGGGAAGGGGAGGGGTGGGTGGCCCTCACTGCATAGCTCCTGGACACTGCTCCCTGAATCCTCAGGCGCGCTGGAGAACGGCGCCATGCGGAGAGCCTCAAATGTGTCATCTGCCGAAGGCCAGCCCCATTGTGCCCGGGGCCCGGGGACATGCATTCTGGCTAGTGAAGCCACATTCACCCAGCGTGTTGCTGTCCCTCCAGGAGTGGTCATCCTCGTCCAGACGCTACTCGTCTGTGACCACTTAAGGCCGCCTTCGACGATGTGTTTCAGCTCGAACTCGGTGCCTGACGCCTTGGCGTCGGTGAAGACGGTGGTCTTGCGGCGCCGGACCATTAAGAGCACCTCCATCGCGGCAACAGCCTCGCCCCTCGACGCGCTGGCGCGGCCATGCCCCACCCCGTTCTAGTTTGTCCCCCACTGGGTGTGCTTCTTCCAGGATGCTGGACAGTGTGTCTGTGCCCCGCAAGAAGGCCTTCAAGTTTGTTATTTTCTCACTGACCATCTTGATAGCTCTCAGATGAACACTCATGTCTTTGATCCATTGGGAGTTTGTTGCTGTGCTGAGCTGAGCCAGGGCTTCCGTTTCATTTTTCTGCAAATGGAGATCCATTTTTGCCACGATCGTTGCTTGAAAAAAAACTCCTTTCCTTTTAATGTTTTTAGCCATCTGTTGAAGATAAGTGGTCGTTATGTGGATGAATTCATGTGTGTAGTTTCTATTCTGTCCCATTGGTCTCTGCCCCATCATTGTGCTGGTACCAGGCTATTTTGACTACTTTGGCTGTGTTAAAGGTTGCATTTTTCTTTGTTGGGTGCTATGTTTCTTGGATGAGTTGTTATTAACTTTCTGGTTCCCCTCAACCTCCCCTGCCATGCCCCCCTAAAACTGTCAATTCAGCTACTGTCTCTATAGAATTATCTACCCTGGAATTTATACAGAAGAACATGTAAAAGATAACAAATAACAATAACAAAATAAAACTAGAAAATCTCAATAGAAAAAAACAAGAAAATATTAAGAAGTAGAACACATTTAAAGTGGGTCCAAAGTAAAAGAAAGGGTAAAGCAAAGGAGAGAAGAGCAGAAATAAGAAGAAAGTGGAAAGAGAAAAGAAAGAAGAAAAAAATCGTTTCGGGCTGAGCCCCGGTGGCATAGTGGTTGTGTGCGGGACTGCGGCCCACTGGGATGGAGGTTCGATTCCACCTTCACGGAGCAAAGGCTGGGCCTCCTACTCCCACCACCTGAGGCCAGTGATGCCCAAAAACAAAAAAACAAAACAAAAACAAAAAAACAAAAAATTGTTTCACAAAAATGGAGAAAACAGTACAGTGGGCAGTGGGGGTGTGGGGTGGGCCCAGGGCTCTGTTTGAGAGGGTCTTTCCTTGGCCGCTGAGCCTTGTGGCTGTGGTCAATGGGCGAAGCGGTGGTGTCGGGCCCACTCACGCCTGCAGTGGCCACGGGCTTACCGGCGGGACGTGGAGAGATCCCCGGGCAGGATTGGGCCTGCTGGCCGTCCAGCACAGACAGCTAGGTCGGGTTGAGGCTGAACCTGGCTGCGGTTGGAGCCTGAAGAGAATCCAACACCAGGCAAGGTTCTGCCTGTTAAAGAGACGCAGGAGCCCAAAGATGGTCTTCAGTACTGGACGTTTCATGAGCCAGCCTATCTGTTGCTGCCTTTACTCCCTCGCTCCCTGTCTCTGGGCCGTGGAGACTTCCGTTTCCTTAGCTTTCAAGCTATTCTCTGACACCACAGACTGCTGCCTGGTCTTGCCTTCCGGCGGCGGATTCTCTCTTGGTGGTGGTAGAAGGATCCAGCTGTGCACTGTTCAACCAGACAGCGTAGTAGCGAGAGGCCCAAGTCGTGGATTAGGAGACCAACCATTAGGCTGAAATGAACACCACTCAGGATGCAGGAACAAGGGCCAATGGGAAAGCAGGATAGGAACTGAGGCGAGCCAATGGGGTCCCACCATCCAACCCTTAAAAAAATTCAGCTATCAACTTCCGCCAATTGTGAGGTGACGCACTTCGTGAAGGAAGCATGCTTTGCTTATTCAATCTGTGCTCCGCTTTAAACAAAAGGCAAAACTCCACAAGAGAGCAGATCCCAAGACTTCATAGCTTCCCTGGTGAATTCTACTAACCAGTCCTCAAACTCTTCCAAAAAATAGAGGCTGAAGGAATACTTGCATTTCTCCTCCTACCAGCTGTCCTTACCCTGATACCATTGTCAGACAAGTCTCAAGAAAAGAAAGCTACAGGCCAGCAGCACAAAGGATCACATATGATGATTCCGTTTACATGACTCATCCTGGTAGGTCAGTTCACAGAATTGGAAAGCAGGTGAGTTGCTGGTAGGTGCTGAGCAGAGTGAGGGACAGAGTGACTGCTGAGTGGGTGTGCAGTATCATTTTCTGGGTAATGAAAATGTCTGGAGTGCAATGGAAGTGATGGTAGTACAAGATTGCAAATGTGGGGCTGTGGCGTAGTGGTTGAGTGTGGGACTGTGGCCTACACGGTGGGCAGTTCAAATCCAGCAGCAGCTTTCGAGGAGCAAGGCTGGGCCTCCTACTCTCACCAGAGGGCAGTGATTCCTCCCCACCCCCCAAAAAACAAACAAACGAAAAAACAAGATTGTAAATGTACAACGTGCCAGTGAGTTGTGTGCTTTAAAATGGTTAATGATTGATTTTATGTTATATTAATTTCACCTCAAAAAATAATTCAGGGAAACAGGTATCAGGTGGGGGAAGACAGATGAAAAGAACGGAGTTCTTTTTGAGCACATGCAGGGCTCAAGCCAACACACACAGGAGATAGATCACACAGGAGATCGTGCATCTCTCTGTCTCCAAGTGGAAGTCTGTGCAGAAACATTGTGTGCTGTCAAGTTAATGTGATGACATTTGTATTCTCAAACGGTGAAGCTCAGGCCATTGGGCTCAGTAAAGACTCTCTTGTTGTCGGATCCCCGCGAGAATTCCTTAGGAACAAGAGAGAAGAAGCAATTATTTCAGGAGAGAATTAAAACTCGTTGGGATGCTAATATCAAAACAAATATTTGTTACACAATTTATATCTTCAAATCTTCACACTCTCAGAGGTAGAAAAGAGTATTCCCATCTCCAGCAGTGATTAAGGAGGCCTAATGGTCAGTTGAGTTGGTCAGCCAACTGCAAGGTCAGTAATCATGTTTTATTTTGTTTTTATCCTTTTAGAAACCTCTGGGATCTGGGAACTGTCACGTTTCTAGATTCACCTCCTACCACTCTCTCACAGATCTTCATTTAGGCAAGAGTTTGCATTTTTGAAAGATTTAGATCCATAGAGAACAGAATCAGGGAACACGGTACCTGAAGAGATTCTGGGGTCGATAACTTACGTTCCCCAGACCAGACTTTTTTTTTTAAATTTTAGGCATCACTGCCCTCAGGTGGTGGGAGTAGGAGGCCCAGCCTTTGCTCCTGGGAGCCGGAATCGAACCTCCATCCCAGTGGGCCGCAGTCCCCGCACAACCACTACGCCACCGGGGCTCAGCGCCCCAGACCAGACTTTTCTGAGGTAGCAAAGACCACGGAGATCCCGCAAAGGTGGCAGAACAACAGCAGAGGAGGCAAAAACCGAGGGATCTCTAGTCCCAAATCCATTTAATCTAGCTGGATTCTTACAGGCTATCTTGAGTTTTCGGGAGGGATTTTGTGAGGTTTGGAGAGGAAGTAGCGGGTCTTTGGGGCTCAGAGCAGAGCCCTGCCTTCTCTCGCCTGCGGTTTGTGATGGTGTCATCATTCTACAGCAGGCTGAACGTTGCCAGGGGGACCATTCCCTCGTCATCGATGTGAATCAGGTCTCCGGAAGTTGGCAAGGTTAAAATGCCACATGCAGCTGCTTGGGGGACATACTTTGTCAGCGTCAGCATGCCAGCACGGGGGGAACCAGCTTCCCACAAGTGCTCACACAGAAGAGACAGCTGCGTACCCGGCACGGCTACTACTTCAGGTGTCCCAAATCCGTCAGATGGCTTGTTTTCATGGCAGCTCCCTCAGCACCATAGACATTCCTTCGGGCCCTGTTCTGGTTAGACTGGGGGTAGCCTGAGGGCCATAAACTGTGATACATTTAAAACTGTCTTTTCCTTCTGCTTCCTTCTACTTGGCCCAAACCAAGATGGTGTAACTCAGTCCTCTCCCTTCCTTTTAGGTCAGTGGTTCTTAACCTTCCTAGTGCTGTGATCTTTGATACAGTTCCCCATATTGTGGTGATCCCCCCACCATAAAATTATTTTCATCTCTACTTCATAACTGTAATTTTGCTACTGTTATGACTTGGATGACCCTTGTGAAAGGGTCGTTTGACCCCCAAAAGGTCTTGACCCACAGGCTGAGAACCGCTGCTTTATGATGAGTGTATTTTGGGGGACATACTCACTGGATAAATATTTATTGATTAATGCTGCATATCAGTCCCTAGCTAGAGGCTCGACAGAGCTGGCATACTGGGCTACTTGGTGGGCCACTAATCACAAGGTCAGTAGTTCAAAACAACCAGGCTCTCTGTGGGAGAAAGACGAGGCTTTCTACGCTTGTAAAAATTCGTTCCAGAAACCCACAGGGGCACTTTCACCCTGTCCTGTAGCGTTTCTGCGAGTCAGAAAGAGCTCAAGGCCAGGGAGCTGGAAACCCAGCGCCCAACGCTCGGTTCTCCGGAAGGTGACAGGAAAGGCTGAAGCTCAGCGTCTAACAGGCCTCGGATCTCATTCTGTGCATTCTCTTTCATTCTGGGCCTTCGTGTGCATAGACATGTGATGGCCTTCCCATTTGTCCACATCGTGTAGGGGTATATTTGAATTTGTGTCCATTGTACAGCTACCTGCTTTGGAATTTCTGATAGCAATGGATTGTGTTTTCATAGAGAGAAGAGAAGGGAGGACTTAAAGACTGGTCTCCAGAGATTCAAAGTCAAAACTAGGGATCATCTAGACCAGCAGTTCTCAATCTTCCTAATACCGCGACCCTTCAGTACAGTTCCTCATGTTGTGGTGACCCTCCATCATAAAATTATTTCTGTTGCTGCTTTATAGCTATAATTTTACTACTATTATGAATTGCACAACCCCTATGAAGGGGTCATTTGAACTCCAAAGGGGTTACAACCCACAGGTTGAGAACTGCTGGGCTAGACTCATTCCCCAAGTTTAACTCATCATTAAATCTTTAAGTGTCAATGTCTTCTTTCTAATTTAAAATTTAAAAAACTTTTTGAAGACTCTAATTTGGGGGGCTGAGCCCCAGTGGCATAAGTGGTTGAGTGTGGGACTGCGGCCTTGGGCTTGGTGGTTCAAATCCAGCGGCGGCTCTCAGGAGCAGTGCTGGGTAGCTCCCATGACCACCAGAGGGTTATGATTCCCCCCTCCCAAGAAAAGACTCTAACTTGGGGGGAAAGGGGGATATTTTCCTCTAAGTAAGGAGTTTTCCTATTTTTATTCAATAATTTTATTGGCTCTTACAAATATTATAATACATATTTCAATTGGATCAAGCATAGTTATATAATTGAGGCCACCATCTTTTCCAAAACATTTTTTTCTTCTTGAACTCCTTGATATTAACTTGACATTAGCTCCCTTTCAGCCCCTCTTCCCCTACCCATCCTCCTCGGAACTTTATTATTATTATATAAATATATATTTCCATGTCTTAACCCATCCAATGTATCTGCTCCCCTACAGTTCTGCTATTTGTTCCCTCATGTGGGTTATGCAATCATCATAGCTAATCAGTTCCCCCTCCCACCTCTCTTCCCAAACCCTCAGAGAATCATTGCTCCCATGACTATTTCTTTTTTTCCTTTTGGCATCACTGCCCTCTGGTGGTGGGAGTAGGAGGCCCAGCCTTTGCTCCTGTGGAGCTGCTGCTGGAATTGAACCTCCATCCCAGTGGGCTGAAGCCCCGCACACAACCACTACGCCACCAGGGCTCAACCCCTCCCATGACTATTTCTGAAGGGTTTATCTACTTTGGATTTCATGCATCCAATGAGCTTTATTTTGTTTGTTTCTTTGTTTTTTTGTGTGGCATCACTGCCCTGGTGGAAGTAGGAAGCCCAGCCTTGCTCCTGGAGAGCTGCTGCTGGATTTGAACTGTCAGTTTTGTGGACTACAGTCCCCGCACACAACCCCTACACCACCAAGGCTCAGCCTCCAATGAGCTTTATTATACAAATGAAACAACGGTCTACAAAGACTGCTGAGGTAAAAACTGAGACCATAAAAGGAAGGGAAGGAAGTACTTAAGAACTAGAGGGTGGCTAAGTGTTTTATCAGTGCTCGACTGCACCCTGAGTACAGCGTCCCTTCCATGTGGCCCTTCCGTAAGGAGCTTTCCAATGGTCTTACAGGTGGGTTTCGAGTCTCCACTTTGTCTACACTCCTTTATTCAATTTGACTGCTTAATTTTGAATTTCAAAATTCCTGTAGATATCTTATGATCACACAATCTGGTGTACTTCTTCCTTGTGAGCTTTGTTGTTTCCCTGCTAGATGGACACTTGTTTAACTATAAGCCCTTAAGACCCCGAATGCTGTATCTTTTGATAGCCAGGCACCATCGGCTTTCTTTACCACATTTGCCTCTGCACCCATTTGTGTCTTCAGCAATCAAGTTGAGAAGGTGAGTATTAGTCATTGCCACTTTATTCGAACAAGCTATATATTTACTGAAGTAAGGTTTAAGAAGAGGTCCAAAGTCCATATGCTACCTCGTTGTATTTACATATGTATATTTACATAGACAAATACCCCGCTCTTTATATATTTACAAATTTATGCATATACAAATTTATATTTTTACCTGTATGTATAATTTTTACTTACTTGGACTTTCCTCTTTTTCTTTTTTCCTTCCTCCTGCCCCCCATCATGTTTACTAATCATTTACTTCTCCGAAATTCCCCTTGAATACACATGATCAGTTGATCACACATGACCAGGAATGCTGCGCCCTCTTTGCCGTCTGTTCTCTATCCCTTGCCATTCCCCTGTCGTTATTGGATCCTCTCTTTTCCCACCCTTCCCCCAACCATTGATCCTGTTACCGTCTCCTTGATACGGCTTCTCCTGCCTACCTTGTATAGATAGACACACCAAAAAAGACAGAAGAAAAAGAAAGCACATGTTGTTCCCAGGTGAACTGAAGGCCATAATTCTTTACAGGAATAGAATGCCTCATCTTTTCTCAGCAGAGACATTCCTGGTTTTGACCTGCTGACCTTGCAGTGAACACTCTAATGCTTAGCCCATTAGGTCACCAGAAGTCAACTAAGTTTCCGTCTCTTAATCCGGGTCAAATGCATCCTCTTCTCTCCGTTTCCATTGCCATCTTTATTCAGGCTAGTATCTTTTCTCTTGACCTTTCCAAAGCACAACGTAGAGTACCTTACTTCTTGACCTAAACTCCTTCACAATTCTTTGAGGGGAGAACTAACAGTTCTTTGGATGAATAAACGAATCTGCCTGCAATCACCTTCAGGGAGTTGGGGGAGCTTACAGGACTGAAGGAGGGAGAGAAGAATCAGGCTTAGGACAAGGGCTTCTGTAGCAGTGACCAGGGAGGTGCAAACAGTGGGAGTCTTGGCTGGGTACCAAGACTGCAGTGAGTGGACTCTCGCTACTCTTTCTCTCTTTAAGTTACCTCTTGTCTTCAGTCCAATTTCCATGCATCCTGACCCCGTGTCTGTGAACAGAGCGGCTCTCCCTCAGGCATTCCACGGCTACAACCCTTTGTAAGTCGATGAGAGCCCTTGTGTGGTCGTTGCCGTTCTATCTCACACGATGACACCGTGCCGGGTAGATGCAAGCAGCCCACCTTGCCGAGAGGAGTCGAGCACAAATCACTTTTACCACCCAGTGACTTAGGATGGGCCCCTGCTCAAAATACAGCGGGGCTTCAAGGAGTGCCATGATCTTTCTGCGAGACTTCTGGAGTGGGTCATAGCGCGGTTCTCAGCTTCACATGCTAAAAGAATTCACGCTGAAGCACGTTTTGGAATCCAAGTGAAGTTTTCATGAAGAACAGGAAGTGTTCCAGGTTTTACAGTCTCAAAAGCGTGCGTGTTATTTCTGGAAAGTGTGCCAAGCGCTGGGGCTCAAAACTGGGCATGAAAAACCATGTGGAAAAGAGCACCCACATGTGCAGAACGGTGGGATCCCCAAGAGCCTCGAGACCGAGAGACGAAGGAAGCAAGAGCGTGTGCCGGCCATGCCCCCTGCCTTCATTCAGCCTGCCCCGTGGGCGGGGAGACAGGGTGACCCTGTTGGCTGAGGTCAGGCCCACCTAAGGTAGAGGTGCACAGGGTATTGGTTTTACCTGCGTCTAGGGGACTTGTGTCTGAACATGCTGGATTTGGGGCATTGGTGTCCAATTAGGGTAGAAGTTTTCAACCTGTGGGTCATGACCCCTTTCTGAATTGAATGACACTTTTTTGGGGGGGCATCACTGCCCTCTGGTGGGAGTAAGAGGCCAAGCCTTGCTCCTGGAGAGCTGCTGCTGGATTTGAACTGCCAACCCAGTGGGTCACAGCCCCACACTCAACCACTACGTCACCGGGGCTCAACCCGACACTTTTACAAGGGTCACTCTGTAGCCATGAAAATAATTTTATCATTGGGGGAGGCTGTCACCACAACACAAGGAACTGTAAAGGCATTAGGAAGGTGAGAACCACCGAATTGGGACCTGATTTCCTGCCAACCCCATTATGTGGTCCTTTGCAGGCATGGGAAGTTCAGCCCACTCCTTTGTCCCTAAGCTAGCTGCCTAACATTTTAATTCCCTTTCCCACTAACCTTTTTAAAAAAATTTTGGGAGCCATCACTGCCCTCTGGTGGTGGGAGTAGGAGGCCCAGCCTTTGCTCCTGTGGAGCTGGAATTGAACCTCCATCCCAGTGGGTCGCAGTCCTGTGCACAACCACTACACCACCGGGGTTCAGACCCCCACTAACCTTTTGAAGTCGCTTTGTGCTCAAGACAGAAGTGAGGTTGGTCTAGTTGAGGCCACGGGTGCAGTACTTGACCATCTCAGGGAGTGGAGAGGAAACAAAGAATCCTTTGGTTTGGGTAACAGGGGAGCACTTGGGTTTACACAGTGGTGGAGAGACAATTCCCAAACAGATATGGGGGTACAGCGAGGAACAACATTGGAAGCTGGGTGACCAAATAAGGACACATGTTGCCTCTCTGCATGCCACAGGGTCAACTTCCCCTCCCTTTCTGCAGCTGCACTGAGTCCTGCACGGCGGTCAGGCCAGCCAGCTGTTCCGGGCTCCCCCCTCTCCCTTGCCTCTGTGCCTTCCCAAGTGTCGCCCTATGTGCCGGCCTGGTCCCGTGAAAGCCTCCGTTCTCCAGCTGTCACTTGTGTTGACTTGCCCCGCAGGCGCCGCCAGGCTTACAGGGTCTCATCTCACAACCGTGCGCAGTGGCTCTGCGTGAGAATAATCACCTGGAATGTCACCTTTAGAGTTTCCTTTTCATAGATCAGGAGGGAGAACACTGAATTAATATTTCTAACAAGTTCTAACAAGGTGACACTTAATGCTGTTGCCCCAGAGACCACAGATGTGAAACCCCTCCCCCCCCCACTGGTATCCAAACATGACTGTCCCCAGGCCAGCCATACTTGTAGACTTGTTTAAAACCATGGATTCTTGGACTTGTGTCAGGGCCACAGAATCAGACACCCAGATGCCTGCATTTCAGATACCTAGATGGATATTCTTGTCATAGGTTTTGGAATGGAACAATGTACTATAGTTTATGGCCACAGATTAGTCTGCCTGTCATCTACTCCACCCCCATATACATACTCTAAGTAAAATTAACAGAAAAGACTGGTATATTTGTTCCTAACATGGCAGATGAAGTTCTGAAAAGGGGAATCTCATACTTTTATGTTAACCTAACTCAAACTCACTGCCACTGAGTTGATGTCAATGCAGAGTGACCCTACAGGACAGGTTAAAGCTCCCCCTACGATTTCTGAGACTACCTCTTGACTGGGCAGAAGCCTGTCTTCTGAGGAACGAGTGGTGATTTTGAACTGCTGACCTGGTAGTTAACAGTCCAGTGCATTACCCCTACCCTACCAGGGCTCCTTAAAAAACTGTTAGTGAACATAAATATGATATCTGAAAAATATTCCAAAATGTGAGATAAATAAGAACAAAGCACATTGAAATCAATAAACCTTTAGAAATCATCAAAGTACCAACTCCTACCTCTTAAATGAACAAACATTGAGAAAATTTATTATGCCAGACCAAGTGGAGTAAAATTGCTATTGACATCATAAAAAGATGCACTCTTTTTGTGAAGTAGTTTGGCAATATAATCAAGAGCCAGAAAATGTTCTTCTTTGTCCTCTGAGTGGCATTTGATGCAGGGAGCTCACTTCTGAGAAGCGGTGCCAGGAAAGCAACGTGTAAGATGAGGGTGCTCCACAAAGTGTGTGGGAAAATGGACTTTAAGGATAATGGCATCTTCCCATGGACTTTTTAAAGCCTTCTGGTATATTAAAGCTCAGGTAAACGAACATCTACATGGCAGCATTATTTTTAGAAGTAAAGCACTGGAAACAACCTGACTGTCTAAAAGCAGAGGATCCGTTACATGAAAACGGGCCTGCCTCGAGTGGTCCTGCAGGTGGTGAGTTCCAGATCCCTGCAATCAAGCAGCTGCTGAAGTCGGCCGGTCACAAGAACCCCAGGGTGGCCTAGTGTACATAAAAGTTGTGCTTACACTATGTTCTGGTCTATTATCTATGCAGTAACATTGTGAAAAAGTTTTAGCTCTTGTAAGAATTACTGACTGGTGGCACAGAGATGTGAAGGGAGCATGGGCTGTGGAAAATGGGCTGATGGATTTGGCCTGTGAAGGGCAGCCACTTTGTAGCAAATTGTAGCAAAACATACTAACTTGAAGAATGATAAATAAGGTATGTCTCTCTGTGTGCCTGATGGCATATTATAAATCAATTTGAGTGACTGGTCATTAATTCCACACAAAATTAAAATAGTACCAGATTACCTCCAATTGACAAAGGACATTATAATTTATCAATATTTAAAAACTATGGAAAATCTCCAGGGTTAGCTCATGTTATTTCACATGCTAAAGTTATATTTCAAATGATAAGTGTGTATTTTTAAAAGACTACATCAATTAGTGAGGAGGGAATATAAGCTTGGTGCCCTCATTAAATATCAGTGTTGTTATTTCTTTTGGTTGTGGTACTTATATATGTCTTGAATTTTGAATTGGGCTACTTCAGAATAGCATTTGCCCCTAAAAAGAATTACTCATTGTAAGACTGATGATATCTTAATTCATTTTGTCTTATTCAGCCTTATGTAGTTCATTTATTTAATCCCGATTATCCATTAAGGACAAATTTCCTATATGTGTATACTTCTATTAATCTAAATAAGGGATCAAAACTAGGATATATCAGAATCCAAAAAAGTGTTCAAATATTTAGGTCCAGTGATTATATTTCTGCAAATAAGTATTAAGGGATAATCCAAAATGCTCATGGGGTTTTAGGTGGAGATATTAACTATAAATTTGTTTACAAATATTTAAAAATTTTCCAATAGTGGAGGAACTTTAAGAATTGTATTCAAGGCAGAAGAAAATGTTTTAGAACTGACTGTGATGATAATTGTATAACCCCTTCTTGATATGATTGTGCTATTGAATTATATGGTATGTCAGTGAAGTGCTAATAAAACTTAAAATTTTTTATTCTATTTATGAAGTGGCTTAAGAATATGGGAAAAAACATTAAGTAGAAAAAGCAGTATACAGCTTTAAAATAGGAAGAAAAGAACAATTGAAATGCACTTGGGCTGAGCCCCGGTGGTGTATGGTTGTGCACGGGACTGCGGCCCACTGGGATGGAGGTTCAATTCCAGCTCACAGGAGCAAAGGCTGGGCCTCCTACTCCCACCTCCAGAGGTCAGTGATGCCTAAAAAAAAAAAATTATTTTTAAAAGAAATGCACTTAGAGTCTTAGATGACAAGTTTATTTCAAACAGACAAACAGCAATAACAAAAAGCAATATACAAACTTGACTATGTATCATCATGCAAGATAGCCACATAAAACATTGAAAAGCATGGGGATTTTCTTTCGTTCTACTTACCTATTATTCTCAAATGTCCTTTCCAATAAACATGTATTACTTTACAGTAAAATATAGATAGGTAAATAGATAGTAAGACTCAGTCAAAATGGACGGAAACATGACTCGAATTAATTTGAATCACAGAAAGTAAAGGAGTAAGGAAGTAGAGAGAGAAGCTGAATGAAGGGCTTGGCTTCTGGCCCAGCTGGAAAAGATATCATCAGCCCACCCCTCCTCCCTCTTTACATCTCCCACAGTCTCTCAGCTCAATCTCCTCTGTGTGGTGCCCTCATTTCCCTTCATCTTCCTGACTGCCAGAAAAGTAGGTTGCCCACCGCTCTAGGCTTGCACCGTCTAATTTAGGAATCTCAATGGGGAAAGACCACTGCTTCCCAGTGTCTACAGATCCATTGCAGAGAAGGGCTAGGATAGACCCGCTTGGGTCACATGGCAGGACTAGACTAATCATGGTATCTGGAGAATGTTGTATTAAAGTTGAGATTAAGGATGATAAGTACCCATGTGAGGAGAGGATCTGATACTGGAAGAAAGGAAATAAATAGCATTTTAGTCAGCTAAATGTTAAAAAAATATTGGGAGCAACACAGAACACTACCACAATGTACTGTCATCATCCACACACTTGATTTTCTGTACATGCAGCTCACAAGATCACCCCTGCTGACCTAAATGCCTCTTCTCCCCATGCTGTGGCTCTCCCAACAAGACAGCCCAAACTCTGCTGGGTGACCACTTGTCTTAGATTCTGTGCACCCTGAACTTTCCTCTGGGTCAGGTTGAGTCGAGCTTTCCATGGCCCTGCGAGGCAGATGTCATCAAAGTTTACTTCCATGTTAGGTGCTTCCTGTCCAAACCAGGAAAACATCCCTTTCGTCTGACTTACCTTAAGACAGCACGAACTTAAACCACTCACTTCCTACTGGCCAGATTATGAGACCAGAAATCGCTTGAAGACTTCTTAAACTGAGGTCCTTATTGTTGCTATTTTTTGGTAAAATGCTCCCCTTAGACCTCACCTGGCTGTTTCCCAATTTGATTCCTGGGGAGTTGGCAGGCATCAACTTTAGAAGCCTTATCCTGCTCTTCTGGTTTCTTTTTTTTTTTTTTTTAATTTTTTAAGGTATCACTGCCCTCTGGTGGTGGGAGTAGGAGGCCCAGCCTTTATTCCTGTGGAGCTGGAATTGAACCTCCGTCCCAGTGGGCCACAGTCCCGTGCACAACCACTACGCCACCAGGGCTCAGCCGCTCTTCTGGTTTCTATAGTAGATCTCACGACTTTGCACCATGTGGTAGTTACATAATCTGTGTCAATTTGAGGATAGTAAGAGTGAAGGGTGGAGGCTATCCTGTCAGTCAGGTCACAGCCTGATGCCTCTTTGTGGGCATGTCCTTATGAGGATTCTGGGAACTTTCTCTCTTCCACCCTGCTGGCAGGACACACACTCTCTCTGTTTCACATTCCTGTTGAAAAACCACATGGAGCCATGCTGATGGCTGCCAGATCTCTGGAGATGCTTCCACGGCCACTGGATCCACAAGACTTTTCACCCATCGCCTGTGATCTTTCTGCATTTGGTACCATGGCATGTGCTGCATGAGTCTAAACAGGAATGTATGGAGTAGCATCAGACATAGGGACTATTATCTGACTTATGGACTTGACCTGGACTGGGCTGGGATATTTTCTCAATATACAACTGCTCTTTGATATAAAACTCTTTCTTTCTTTTTTTTTTTTTTAGGCATCATTGCCCTCAGGTGGTGGGAGTAGGAGGCCCAGCCTTTGCTCCTTGGAGCTGGAATCGAACCTCCAACCCAGTAGGCCGCAGTCCCGCGCACAACCACTACGCCACCGGGGCTCAGCCCATAAAGCTCTTTCTTACACATATATGAGAGTCAAGGAATTTGTTTCTCTAGTCAACCCCGCCCAACACACACCATTCAGTCTGGGCTCTCAATTTACTGCCAACTCAAGGACTCCTCAAAACAACAATAGTTAACCTGCTTCCAGGTTGCGTCCCACTGGATAATATGTTACCATGGCAATGATTTCTAGCTGTTTGGTAGGGACTTTCCATCAAAAGCTGTTTGTTGATTTGTGAATATTGCATCAAGGAAGCCACACACACAAAGAAGCCAGACTTGACCAATGCTGACCATGGGTGCAGGGGAGGTTTTGCTCAGGAGGCATCGAGTCTGTGTCACTGGAGGCAAATCATTTGGAAAATTTTATCAGTAAGGGCTATAGAGTATGAAGAGTATTAATCAATGACACTGAATTATCCAAGTAGAAGTTGTGGAATTGGAGAATGTTCTGTTGTGTATATTTTTTTACCACAATTAGAGAAAAAAATAGTTACATGAATAACAATGACTGACGAAGAAGAAAATATTATAGAATTAATATAACTGTATAACTCCTCTTGTTTTGATTGAGTTATTGAACCTTATGACGTGGGTGAATGCTAATAGAACTTTTTTAAAAAGGAAAGGAAAGGAAAGGAGCTGTTTGAGAGAAGGGGGTCTGGAAAACAGACCGGACTTTATCTTTCATGCTTCCACCAGCCTCCGACACCCTGGGGATGCAGCAGTTTTCAGTGGTGGGCTCTAAGTGCAAGGTTGGCAATTTGAACCAACAGTTGCTGTCGGGACAAAGAGGCGGCACTCTGCTTCTGTAAAGATCTGCAGCCTCGGATGCCCTCTATGGAAACTCTGCTCTGTCCTTATGGTAATCACATATTCTGTTTTCAATTTGAAAGTCTTAAGAGGGAAGGGGTGGAGTTTAACCTCTCGATCAGGTCACAGCTTGAAGACCTCATTTGGAGGGTTAAGGATATAAATAAAATAATTCTCTAGAGGTGGAACACACACTCACTCCCTGCAAGATATTGCAGCTGACAAGACACATGGAGTTACACTAGCACCCTAGAGAAGAAGGAGCCATGTGGAGACCCCTGCCAGCACTGAGATGCTTCCACTGCCACTGGATCTACAAGACTTTCCACTTACTGGCCTGTGATCATCCTGCATTCGGCATCATTACTTGTGTTTCGAGTCTGAAGATGATTTTATAATTTAGTATTGGACATATGGGTTATTACCTTAATTATGGGCTTGATCTGGACTGAGCGAGGATGTTTTCTCAATTTTCAATTGATCTTATATATAAAGCCCTTTCTTAGACATATGTGAGTCTCCCTGGATTTGTTTCTCTAGTCTACCCAGTCTAGCACAGTGCTATAGAGCTGATATGAAATGACGACAGTGTGTTTTGTTTTCTATCAGGTCCCCAGGAGGCCTGAATGGTGTGAAGAGCTAACACCCTCCACCCTTAACCAAAAAGGTTAGTGGTGTGAATCCGTCATCTAGAGGTGACTCAGGAGAAAGGCCAAGTGTCTACTTCTGAAAAAGCAACCACTGAAAGCCCATGGCGTCGCCGTGAGTCACAGGAGACGCACAGCAGCTGGTGGGAGGTAGTGGTGGGTGAGTGCTTGAGGTCTTGTCTTCTCTGTGGGCCGCCTGGGTTCCGTTTCCCAGCCAGTGCCCCTCCTGCGCAGCCACCACCCACCCATCGGTGGACGCTTGCTCGCTGCTGTGTTGCCGACCTGGCTTTAACAGAGCTTCTACACTGAGAATAGAAAGGAGACCCAAGCAGTTACCCTATTTTTCAGACCATAAGACATACCTGACCATAAGACACACCCAGTTTTTAGAGCAGGAAAGCAAGAAAAAAAAATATTCTGAACCAAATAGTACCAGCATACGAAAATGTCCCGGGGCACCACACCTTCAGGCCATAAGATGTACCCTCATTCCCCGCCCCCCCTCCATTTTTGGTCCAAAAAATACAGTCCTTCGAAAGCAATCAGCCAACAAAGATCTTATTGATTACAATGCTCTGATTAATTATTGATTATGGGGTGGGGCAGGGCCAGGCAACATTTCCTGTTATGCAGGAAGTCGTCATGTGTTAGGCAGCAAACAAGAGCAACCACCACCAGGTCCCCAAGTCTTTCCTGTCTCTTTGTCTTGTATTTGTGTTATTTTGGAGCAGTCACTTGTAGGAAGGTATCCAAATAAACAAATAAATATTTTGATCCTTTGTGGTCCTGCATTTGAACCCTGGTGTGGAAGTGGACTAAGCATTGTCCTGCTAACTGGAAAGTGGGTGGTTCCGCCTGCTTTGGTTCTTGGGGAAAAGTTGAGGCAGTTGACTTCTAAAATGGTGACTGGGCTCGGCAGGCCTGTGGGGCAGTTTTACGCTGCCTTC
Organism: Nesogale talazaci; assembly: GCA_004026705.1. NCBI lineage: Eukaryota > Metazoa > Chordata > Mammalia > Afrosoricida > Tenrecidae > Nesogale > Nesogale talazaci. Next base: position 26,666 of record PVJH01018699.1, read on the forward strand.
CAGGGTCACTCTGAATCACAGGGGACTCAGATAACCTTTGTTTTAAGGTCCCAGATTGCTAGCTAAGGCAGATCAAGGCTCCCTTCTGCTTTCATTGTGGTGAGCATGGCTGGATGCGGGATTTCCTCTTCTCCCAGCACAGCAGGCTTCCTCCCAGCCCCCTGCCTCTGCATCACCTGTCTGTTGGCTGCCCAGTGCAATGGGGACAGTGTTTGAGGGCACTGGGGGGACGTGTCTACTTCTGAAAGGGAGCTTCCAGGGAAAAGGAGAGGAGGCATGGAAATACACTCTGAAGTTGACTACAAGCTACTGTTTAACCTAGTTAGAAACATTGAATATTTTGCTTTATTTATAAAATCAAATCTGAAAGGCATAGGTAGAAAAACTCCTATGGTTTTTTTGCAAGCCAATTTCAAAGAGACGAAGAAAGAGAACTGGAAAGCTAGTAAAAGGGCAGACGTCTTTGTGGTCTTCAAGCCCACCAGGAATGCAAGAGCCAGTCCGTAACATTCAGTGAGGCCCTTAGCTTCTGCCCAGGGCAGCTTCCAAATGTTTGAAATGAGTGTAGAGCCTAAATCACAGAAGAACCTTTAGGCTTACTCTGTGCTAGTTCCATCATTGTCATCTGCATATGTTTTACTTTTATTAAAATATGGACCTTAGAGTCATATTAACATTTGTGGAATGCCTATATATATATATATATATATTTATTTATTTATTTAATCATTTTATTGGGGACTCATACAACTCATCATAATACATACATACATTGTACACCAAGCACATTTGTACATTTGTTGCCCTCGTCATTCCCAAAACCTTTGCTTTCTACTTAAGTCCTTGGCTATCAGTTCCTCATTCCCCCTCCCTCCCTGCTCCCATTTCCCTCATAAACCCTTGATAATTTATAAATTATTATTATTTTGCCATATCTTACACTGTCTGATGTCTCCCTTTACCCATTTCCCCATTATCCGTACCCCAGGGAGGAGGTTATATGTAGATCCTTATAATTGGTTCCCCCTTTCTACCCCACCTTCCCTCTCCCCTCCCAATATCGCCACTCTCATCACTAGTCCTGAAGGGATCATCTGTTTTAGATTTCCCGTTTCCGGTTCCTATCTGTACTGGTGTACATCCTCTGGTCTAGAAGGATTCGTAAAGCAGAATTGGGGTCATGATAATTGGATGGAGGAAGCATTTAAGAATGAGAAGAAAGGGCTGAGCCCCTGTGGCGTAGTGGTTGTGCGCGGGACTGTGGCCCACTGCATTGGAGGTTCAAGTCCAGCAGTCAAGGCTGGGCCTCCTACTTCCACCACCAGAGGGCAGTGATGTCCAAAAAAAAAACAAAACAAAACAAAAAAACAAAAGAACTACCCAGGCATCTTGTGTAGTTAGGCAGTCAGTCTGACTCTTCCCTTAAGGCAGAGGTTCTCAAACTGTGGCGGAAACCCCCATTTCGGGGTTGAACAATTGTTTCATAGGTGTCACCCAATTCATAACAGTAGCAAAATGAGTTATGAAATAAGAATGAGAGGAAAGTTTCATCATTTCTACACTGCACCCTGACTGGCTTGTCTCCTCCCCACATGCCTTCTGTAAGTGGATGTCCCATTATCTACAGATGGGCTTTGGGTCCACAATCTGTACTACCCTTATCTATAATGATATAATTTTTAGTTCTTTGATGCCCGATACCTGATCCCTTCGACATCTTATGATCACACAGGCTGGTGTACTCCTTCCATATGGGCTTTGTTGCTTCTGAGCTAGATGACCACTTATTTATCCGTTTATCAATCCATTAAGACTCCAGATGCTGTATCTTTTAATAGCTGGGCACCATCAGCTTTCTTCACCACATTTGCTTATGCACACGTTTGTCTTCAGCAATCATATCAGGAAGGTGGGCACACAATGATGTAATTTTTTGTTTTTTGGAATGCCTGTATCTTCAACCTAGAAAGTTTCCCCTCTAATCAGTCACTTTCTGCCATCAAGGAGCCTCTACCCTCAGAGACTGGTTCTCAGCCCTGTTAGTCTTGCACCTTGGTTCAATATCTTGTTTTCATCCATGGCCTCAGGTCCAATCTAGAACCCAGAAATTGTGGGGGTGCCCAATTATCACTGGTGATAGCCTGGAAAATGCAATTTTAACATTCTTCTAATCTTTTTGGTTTCTTTCAGAACAAACTTGATTTTCAAATAGCTTTCAATTTATAGAAGAGTTGCAAAAATAGCGTAAAGTATTCCTTTATATTCTTCAGTTTTCCTTCATGTCAGTCTTCTCCAGGCAGGCCCATTGATCAAAACAAGGAAGTTTACATTAACACATTACTTTTCACTAAACTCCCCAGTTAGTATGGACCGCTCTAGTTTTTCACTAATGTCTTTTTTCTTTTCTAGGATCCAATCCAGGATGGCACATTGCATTACTAAATTTTAACACAAATTATTTTTTAAGTCATTTCCTGTTATGACAATGATAGAGAGTATGGCATTTGACTATTTAAGGTCCATGATTCGTTAGCAAGAACAACATGAGTTGTCAAGATGCCACTTGCTCTGAGACTGTGAGCTCCTGAGGGGCAGATTCTCTGTGACTTGTTTGGCGCATCCTCGCTATATATAGTTTCCAACGTTTTCTGCAGAATGAAGCTTTCGCAGCACCAAGAGGTGAGAGAAGTACAAAAAAATCCAAAGCAGTCTATCCTTCCGTGGAAAGCAATCTCCTTGTTCCTAATGTAATTAGCAGTGCAGAAAACCTGGGAGAGAGCGCATGCAGGCAATCTCTCAACATTCATACGTGCAGGAGTGTGGGAGGCCAAGGCTTCTGTGGAGGAAACCTTCACATTGATGGGTAGGAGCGGCCCCCTCATATTCTCCTAAATAAAAGTTATCCCTCATGATGTCCCCCCATAATAATGCCAACTCTAAGGTGCTGCTGCATGATCATTGACTACACACGTGCTTCAAGGTCAACTGCTTCAAGGCTATCAGCCTCTAAGGCAATCAGACCCAATTGTCTGACCCACCCTAAGTAGGACCTGCTCTCTTCTGATAGGATAATGGATAGTTTCCCTGAGGAAGACCGTAAAGACACCTAAGGCCAAGCCAACTCAGGAACAGCCAAGGCTGGGTTGCCATCTTGACTCTAGAGCCCACCCATCTTGTTAGAGTATGTGCCTTCCTGCCGCATGTGTACCCCTACTGCCTCCCCTTCCTGTTGTGTGCACATCCCTAGCTGTCCCCATCCTGTTGCATGCATGCCATCTTCACTCACGGGATGACATGTCTGATTTCTGCAGAAACTCCTCTCTTGCTCTTCACCCTAGAAAAAGAAATCAAGTCTTTCTATACTATTTTGTAAAATCTGTCCAGAAAACCAAAAAATATTCTGCTGACATTAGAATATAAGTTAAAAGGCAAATGAATATATTTATTTGTACTTATATTTTCATTTGGCAATTTGTTTTCTGGAGGAATAATAAATTTAACTATCTAGTTAGTAAAAATGGAAGAAAACCTAGGAATTTACATGACAACTGTTGCTTTGTAATTCCTTGTTTACATTTGATGTACTGAATAGTCGATTGGTGACTTTATATTGTAGGCCCATTTGTCCCGGGTGCTGGAAGGCCAAGATGACAGGATGGATCGACCCAGTGGCTATAAAAATGGAAAACATGACGATAATTGTGGGGATGGTTCAGCACCAGGCACTGCTTCATTCTGTTGAGTCTGAACCCATGCAATGGACCCTGACAACACCAGCAAGTATCCCAGGAAACCATACCCAATGTCACTTTCCCTGGAAAGCCTTCTGATTGTTCCTCATCCCTACACCAAGGCAACACTTACTCTTCAGTTTTCATGCTTCCAATAAATTCAACTGATTTTAATGCTTCTATGATAGTTTTATCACATCATCACCTCTTTTAGGGACATCTAACTCAACTTTGTATTTTCCTAGGTAAGTAATGGTCACAGAAAAATGACATAACCTAAGTGTTTAAAAGGGTAGCTAATCATGTGTGATTTGTAGCTATTTTATATCTTTGTATCTGGAGCCCCGGTGACCCTGTTGTGTAAGTGTTGGGTTGCTAACTACAAGATCAGTGGTTCAAATCCCCAGATAGCCACTCCCAGAAAGATTTACAACATTGCAAACTTGATGTAGGGTTGCTCAAAATTGACTCCAAAACAGTGGGTAGGTTTATGTTCATACTTAGCTTCTACGCGTGCTCCTTGTGTGTTATGCGACTGAGTGAATTACTTTTCTAAGATTTCTATTCAAACAATCTTGATAGGATCTTACTCATTACAAAGACTTTTCTTGAGGGCAAGATTGACTCCTTAAAGAAAACAATGTTGATGTGCAGTCCAAGCCAGGCGCTTCCAAGAGAGCCTGCAGACTGTCCTGTTTTACAATTGAGCCACATGAGCATCGTGTTCAAGCGAAGAGAACAGCACTTTTACCAGATTTAAATTAATTCAAGAGGTTAAGTAGCTTTTGGTTGGAAGAATTCAAGTTTTTCATAATACAGAAGTGAAATTAAAGTCTGGGTTCATAATTTTTTATAAAACCACAAAGGGAAAAAAGGAAAACTTGGGTCATTACATTTCAGATTTAATGGTATGATTTGTGGATTGAAAGAAAATATAAAGGCATCCTGTTACTTTCTGCTCTTCATGCAGTAATTGCTTCCGGTCACACTGACCTCCTCTTGAGGACCCTGATGATCTGGCTCCAGGCTTCCTGCGCTAATTTCATCTTCTGCTTTCTTCCCATCTTCTCTCTAGGGTTTAGACACAGAAACCTCCTTGTGGTTCTCAAATTTGTTAAATTAATTTCATCTTGGCTGTTGACCTTACAATTCCTTCTGCCTGGAGGGTTTCACCCCGACTCCCCTGATCAGTGAGGCTGTCCCTCGTCATCGTACCAGAGAGCATCTGTCAGCCTTCCTCTGTTCCAGAGCTTCTGCTAATTCTTGAGAGTGCATTTCTATCTGTCTATTGTTTCTCTGCGATGGTAGGAGCTAAACTCCAAAAGGACAGGGGCTTTGATAATAAATGTCATTTGGATAAGTGCACCCACTCTTCACTTATCAACAAGGTTAGATTCCAACGGCCAGATTCTTATGTGGAAATCAGTGTTGTGTCAAAGTGGAAGGTTGCCTCATCAGATCACAAAATGGAGGATGACTACATCATTGCAGGCTTTCACAATTACATCACCTGCCAAAATGCATCCTTATAGAACCCCCACGCCACAGAGAACCATGGCTCATGCAAATTGACCGAGAATCATCACTCTCACCACGCACCTCAATGTTTGTTACTGCCAGATATATGTCATGTGCAAAGTAGATTTCTTTTATTATCGCTGTCAATGGGAAATGGCGAATAAAGAAACTGTAGGGGTGGGAGGGGTGTGCGTGAGCTGTGTTTATAGAACCCAACATTAAGACCTGAGACTCCTAATGTCTGGAATATTACAGCCAAAGAGTTGAGAAACGCTGAGGAAAGGCATCTCACTATCAATTTGGCGGCGTCCCTGGGTGGCTAAGGGATTGACTGCTAACCCTCAAGCGGTTGCTCAAGTTCACCTGGAGGTGCCCTGGGCTTGGGCAATGTGCTTACAAGGGCCCACCCTGGGCAGGGCCCACCCTGGGCAGCGCCCCCGGGCAGCACCCCAGTTCCAGAACTGACTCAGCAATGACAGAACGCAGGCTGAGTACATTATGCTGCTCTAAGAAATTGTCATTGTGTTGACCTCTTTGAGAGAGTTTATTGCACCCAGAACTTTTCCCCATGAACCCTCCGCAGTCCTCAGGAGCTTCCCCAACAGAACCACAGTGTGAGCCACCGGTCGAACTCGCCGCCGTGGAGTCAACGGCGGGTCGAGCGGCCCGGTGAGTTTCCGAGACACTAAGGTCTTTCTCCCTCACACTGGCTGGTGGTTTTGAACGAGGCTGGCCTGGTGGATCTCAGCCCACTTTGTAAGCAAGACCTCCTCCTGGGCCCCTTGAGTCAAATCTCTACCGTGAAATGTTCTCATCGCCCGGTGTGAGATAGGAAATTGAGCAGGGGAAGCTAATTTTAGTGTTTTATTAAATCTAACATATCCAAAATACTGTCATGTTACTTATTTATTTTAAGATTCCCCGAATACCATCATTTAAACACACTTACGATAAGTGATTCATGAGACAGCTTCCGATCTTTTTCTGTTTTTCTACGCGGAAACTTCGAGCTCAGTAGAGCAGCTTACACGTAGCGCGTGTCTCCGGTCCAACAGTCAGCGTGAGCAGCCGCAGGGCACTACGGCTCTGTCTCAGGCTGGGTTCCCTCCAGAAGCAAAGCCCGTGACGGACAGGTAAATCGCTCAGCGGACAATGGATCACCGGATGGAGCAGCTAGTGGCTGTGTGTGGATCCGAGTGGAGCTGGCGGCTTCCCACGCGCAGAGCTGTGAGGGCAGAGGCTGTCGGATCAGATGGGGTCGCCATGACTCCCAGGAGGGCAGCAGTAGGGCACAAGTTGGTGAGCATGTATGCGAAAAGCAAGCGAGCTGCCCCCAAGCATCCTCGGACCGCCGAGGCAGGACCCCTGAAGGCCGCAGTGGAGTCGTGGCATGCGAGAGCAGTCTGAGCCCGGGACAGGGGCTGACAACTGGCGGACCGTGATTACGTCGTGATCCGTCAGTCTCCTGGGGTACCACAGCACGCAGGATCCTGGCCCCGCCAAGGGACGCAAACTCACCATCTCATCCACCCAAACGATGCCCACTGCCAGGGAGCCCGCCCCTAGTCACAGCAACCCAACACAGGGTGCCCACGGCCGGCCATCGTTACCGGAGCAGACAAGCGCGTCTTTCTCCCCCAGAGCAGCTGCTGCTGAATCACTGAGCTTGCAGCCAGCAATCCGATGATCCCCCACAGCCCCCGAATCATCGAATTGCATACTTTATATTTCCATATTTCCTGTATTTTAAATTTAAATTAATACATGAATAGTTGCTTTCCTTAGGCATACTAGCCACGTGTAAGCGTGAGATCTTCATGGCCCGTGGAGACCCGGCAAAGGCAGCCTTCTGCCTACAGCTGAGTCAGTCTCTCTCCCTCTCTCTAGCCTCTTTTTCTCCCCCCCCCCCCCCCCGGTCTGGAATTTGAATTTTGAACTCAGATGCACAAAGACCTGGAGAAGTTTGGCGTGGAATGGTGTCCGTGGCAGCATTCCAAAGGGAAGGTTTGCGAGCAGCTGTTGTGGGGTTCTGAGAGCTTCCTCCGGAGGCCTAGGTGGCTGTTGGAAAAGTGAGGCCCAGACTCTTCCAGGATATGTTTCCCCTTTCAGCCAGCTTAAGCTGGTTCCTGCTATTTATACAGACATCAGTGAGAACTAGAAGAGCGCCCGACTAGCCTTCTTTAAAAGGAGTCGTAAGCAAACATAATTATGCAGAAATCATACATTTATGCAAAACTGCTTTCACTACCTTAGACAATTTCCAATTGAAAAAAGAAGAAGAAAATTCCTAATTGTCCCTGGTGTTATCAACGCTCAACAGAATGGAGGAGAGTGCAGATGATTCAAACAGCAGATTGATACCCAAAAAAGGGGCAGCTATTTGATTTTGGAATGCCTTTCTGTGAGGTGGGGGTGGGGAAGAGTTGAAATAAGATAGGGCCTCCTAATCGTTTTACAGAGAATTTAATCAGTCTGAATTCTCTGAGAATGACGCTGATCACACAGCAGGTGTTTGATAAATGCACGTTGATTAATTGATTTAGAATACACCAGCTGTCCGTGAAGGAATATGATTCACAATCAAACCATTTGACAGAAGAATACCAGAGTGGTGTTTAAAATTAGTAACAAGGTGGAGCTCCATATGCAAATAGCTCCAAGATGGGGCTGCTGTCCCTGGTCCCCTTCCTAGACGGGAGCGAGCTCATCACAGTCTGCTTGGCTGTGAACCAGGGCGCACACCTTCCCCACCACTTACTGTACTTTTGGGGGCCATAAGAAGCACCTGACCACAAGACACACCCAGTTTTTAGAGCAGAAAAGCAAGAAAAAACTATTCTGAATCAAATAGTACCAGCATACTAAAATATTTATTAAAATAAAGCACAATATGATAACTTTTAGTCGTGTAAACTCAACAGTGGTGTTAAGAACCATCATCACATTCTTTAACAAATAAGGAAAGAGAGGCTGAAGCACTTTTCTAGTTTTCTGGAAACCCTAAAAACTCACCATCACTAGTGTCAGAATGCAGGAAGCTCTGTTGCTCACAATCACTTATTCGATTCATATTCTGGTGGCATCTTTTGTGCAATTCTGGTTTTGGTGTGCATGGAAAGGCCGCTTCTCCTTCTAAATCTGCAGCACCATGATGGTGAGCCAGTAAATTCCCTAATGCCTTTCTATAGCAATGCACTTGGCTTTACAGATGATCATTTTTGTAAAAACTGAGAAGCCCTTATTCCGGTGACGTGTGATCCATTCTTTCATGTCCACTTCTCACTGTGGCCATGGAAGGTGTGCTTAATTTTATCAAGTTTTTGCAGCTGATCCTTCTGTTTTTTCTACTCTCTTATCATTTTTTTTCAGTTGGGGGTGGCTCAAAATATCTCTCCACTCCTCTATTTCCATGTCCTTTTGCATATTTTACTACCTCCAGTTTAAATGGAATTTTATATGCTCATCTTTTCATCTTTGACATTTTGTACCATTAGAGAAATGGTGGTTTTCTGAGGAAAATAGAGTAGTGAAAGGGCTGTCAGTTGTTAAGAGAGACATAACGCAAACCGCTTGGTCTGAGTAGAAAAGGGCACCAACCCCCCTGACACGCAGGGTTTTGCACGACAGGAGAGACTGTCTCTCTCCTACCATGACGGGCTCTTTGCCTGCATCACCTAGTCCCGGCTAGGACATTACCTGGTGTCTTATGTACCTAGCTGTCTCCTGCTTCAATGATCTAATACACAGGCAGGGGAGGCGTGTGCTGTGCCGACCATGGGACCTGAATGACATTGAGACTCCAGGAAGTGGGACTTCCCCTGAACACACAGCAATCCATAGCATGCAAATAGCACTGGACAATAAGCAGGCGCATGGGATCATAAACAGATATTCTGGGGCTGAGCCCCGGTGGCGGAGTGGTTGTGGGACTGCGGCCCACTGGGACGGAGGTTCAATTCTGGCAGTGGGGCTGGGCCTCCTACTCCCACTGCCGGAGAGCAGTGATGCCCCCCCCCCCAAAAAAGAGACATATTCTGGGGTACCACACCTTCAAATCATAGGATGTACCTTTGTTTTGCCCCCATTTTTTGGGGGGTGGGAAGTGCATCTTATGGTCCGACAGATACAGTATATCTCCCCTGTCTGGAGTCTGTATCTGGAAGGCCCTGCACTGAGGTGCACTGAACTATCAAGTGTGGTAGACAGGGGTGGGGAGAGGGGCAGACAGTGATTCCCCTTTGTGGTAGTTACATAATCTGGTGTCAACTTGCGAAGGGGTGGAGCCTAACCTGACAATCAGGTCACAGCTTGATGGCTTCCTTTGGAGGTGCCACAGAGATAAAAATAGCTCTCTGGAAGACAGACATTCTCTGTGAGACAATCCCGTTGACAAGTCCCATGGAGACACACTGATGGAGCCTGAGCCCTGGAGCTGGAGGAGCCACGTGGAGACCCAGGCCAATGCTGAGATGCTTCCACCGCCAAGACTTTCCACCCACTGGCCTGTGAATCTTCCTGCATTTGGCATTATTGCACGGCTCTGTGAGTTTGGAGAGGAACTTATAGAATAGCATTGGGCATACGGGTTAATATTGGACTTATAGACTTGATCTGGACTGGGCTGGGATGTTTCTCAATATACAATTGCTATTGTGTATAAAGCTCTCTCTAACACACACATGAGCATCTCCCTGGGTTTGATTCTCTAGTCAACTCAGACTAACACATTCTTGATCAGAAGGATCAAGATTTTATTTAACATCACAGATCAATATTTTAATTTCTCAAGACTGAGAAAGAACAGTTTTTTTTTAAAGGGGAGACTTTTAGAAAACCAGCTTAAAATGGGTGGTGGTCCTTCGCAGCTCTCAAGTGAGCTCCAATTGAACCCCCAACCAAGCTAAGCTCACTGCCTCAGGCCTATCCTCACTCTCATGACCCTGTCTGTGGAGGCCGCCAAGTCTTTATGAAGCAGATAGCCTCCTCTTTCTCCTGAGGAACAGTTTATGGGTTTGAGGCACCAACCTCATGTTTGCCAGTGCAACGCTTACCCAGCAATGCCACCAGGGTTCTTTGGCACCAAATTAAGGTGGCCTGACATAAAAGAGAATAAAGTGTTCCCGGGCTGTGTCATATACCCATGATTTTGTATCTCTTGGAGCCCATTGCTGGTCAAGTATGATATCCATTTTAGTGCCAGGTCTTTGCTGATGATGTGTCCAAAGTCAGCAGGAGGAAGCCCTCAGTCAGTCTCATGACTTCAGTAGGACAGATGCCACGGCCGCGGCCTCTTCCTTACACATCAGCCTGGCTTCGCCAGAGGCTTGCTCCTTTGTACATGCCTCACGTTCGCCATGCTCACACACAAACTTCTGCCGATCTGCCCCGCCCCCTTCATTCATCTGCATCCCAGCTCCTCCCACAGCCTTTCAAAATCTCAGTCCATTATAACTCATACCCCCAGCTTCTCAAACCAAACAGCTGGGACTCCTTCAGGAGTTAAACACATTTCAGACTCCACGTCAATTCACCCATAAAAACTGCACTGCACGGGACTGCGCCCCGGTGGTGTAGTGATTGTGCGCGGGACTGTGGCCCACTGGGACGGAGGTTCAATTCCAGCAGTGGGGCTGGGCCTCCTATTCCCACCACCGGAGAGCAGTGATGCCCCCCAAAAAACAAAAACAAACAAAACAAAACAAAAAAAACTGCACTGCACATCCCTAATGTCCTTGCCACACATGCACAGGAGGAAGAGCAATTTCGTGCAAGCTCACATCCAGTCCATACTGGCAAGAGCAGCCGGAGGGCTCAGGTGTGACCTTCTCTGACTTCCCTTCTGTCCCAGGCAAAGGTCAGACATCCTCCATCCTCCTACCCATTCTGACAGCAACGGTTTCTCCTGTGGCACTCTGCTGCTCCGCTGCGCTTGAGGATTCACAATCCTGTGACCACACGGACATCAGACAATACAATTACAGGGCTTCATGAGGGCATTGTCAGGTCACCAGGAGTCCAATCAGAGAACATTACAGTACTTCCCACCGAGGAAACAAACATCACAACTCTCTTGGGCGCAGTTCTCTGCTGCGGATCAGAGTGTAGGGCTCTGTGAAAACCCTAAACATGGGTGCAGAGGAGAAGAGAGATAGTAGCAGACATAGCGGGTACATAGCCCCTGTGGAGAAATGTTCTTCTAAAGGGGAGGTGGCACATGTTCCCTTGGAAGGACCTAGATACGCTGAATCGAACTTCTGTCCATGTGGGCACTTTGACAGAACACTACGATGGGAATAGTTTCACAGAGAGGAAATACTGAGGAGGCGGGAAAGAGAGTAGTTGCTGGAGAAAGGGGAGTACCTGAGAGGTGACGAACCCAGGGCACAATCGTGGCTTGGCGGCAGCTACACGCACAGACAAGGATGCCCAGTAACAGGAGAAAGGGCAGAATGTGTGGGTCCAACTGTTAAGCCAACAACCAGCATGATGATAGCTCACTGGCTTAGCAGGTTGAAGCAGAGAGATTGAAGCTGGCAAAGGTTTAATTTTCTGAGTCCACAGTCTAGTCTCCACTCATGGAAGGAGCAGTCCAGAAATCCAGAGCTGCGTTAGTCAGCACAGAGCAACTCTGTTATATGAGACCTCTTTAAAGTGTTCAAGAGTAAAGCTGTCTCTTGGAAGATTAAGGTGCACCTGATCCCTGTGTGTGTGTGTGTGGGGGGGGGTTATAAAAGCTGTGCGTATTCAAGCTGGACATTGAGTAAGAAGATTGCAGAAGAATGGATACAATTGAGTTACGATGTTGGTGACGAATATGGAAAATGCCACGGACCCCCAGAAGAATGAACCTGTCTAGCTCGGGATAAGTACAGCTTGGAGGCCCCTTGGAAGTGAGCATAATGAGACTTCATATTCCGGGCATATTCATCAGGAGAGACCAGTCCCTAGATAGACATGGTGCATAGTAAATAAAGGGGCATCCGTCAAAAGGAGTCCCTCAAGGAAATAGAGGGACACAGTGGCTGCTACAATGAGCTTCAAGAAAGCAACATTTGGGAGGAGGCGCGCTCCGTCCTCCAGGTAGGGTGTCTCTCGATTGTGAGGGGGGCACTGCGAGTCGGAAGTGACTGGACGCCGTCCTCTGACAGCAGTTCCGGTCGTGGGCGTGGCGGCTGGGGAAGGCTCTTTCAGTGAAGTAGAAAGGAAGGCTTTGGGCAGAGGCGAGAGAAGAGGGATGGAATCCTTGTGTGGCAGAATAGAAGCACTAGAGGTGTCCTGGGCCACTGCCTCTTTGAGACCAGGGTCATGAATTTCCAGTGTGTCCTTTAAAGTAAGAACTTGAAATATCGGACGAACAAAATATAGAGATAATATACAGATGAGGGCAGCTGGGAAGTAGGCACTCTTAGTCCTTGATAGTTGTGAAGTGCCGATTGCAGGGTAATGTGGAAATATTGATCTAATATTTCTTTGTTTCATTTGCCTTTTATCTATTTGATGGCTTGTATATTTGCATGGTTTGTAAGAGCAAAAGACTAAAGAAAACCTCAATGCCCTCCACCAGGGGACTTCTCAGGAAATTATTGTGCAGCTGTGCACTGAGACCTTTTCAAGCAGAACTAAAGGATGATTGTGACGTGACGTGACAAATTAAAACTCTTCTTACCAGCCCAAGTCTTGCTCAGTGTGACTGACAGACAAAGACGGGCCGGGATGGCAGGGAGATGGGAGAGCTCGACTTTGTTTGCGAAGCAAGGAGCGCCAGCCCTAGCGCCGCCAAGGCAAGCTCTGGGGTGGGGCAGGGTTTGCAGCTTTATGCATAGATACCAAGAAGTAAATTGAGGGGATGGTGGATATGTTACAGCGGGACACAAGCGAGATTCTAGCAAGGACTACATGGCATATGCTCAGGGTGGCTCCTTGGGCCGGCTGTGACATTTACAGCATTATATTGTGCCAAGCAAGTTCGAGGGTGGTCTTACATTTATGCAATGGATTCAGGCAAGGGTTTTCTTTTTGTTTGTTGTTTTTTGTTTTGGTTTGGGGCATCACTGCCTGAGGCAAGGGTTTTCAATAGACGCTAACATCATCAAGTCAAAGGAGATGGAGATCAGGATTTTCACATGGTCTCCAAGCATAACATATTTGTTACAAAGGGAAATGTTACTTTTGCATTGGAGAAATTTAATGGACACCACCTTAAAATGGTCACTGGCGTCCAGAGTGAAAAGATGAGGTGCTGTGGTGGTTCTTCTGGTGTTGTACAATTGGAAGCACACACTTCTCCTGTGGTTTTGCTTCACATGCTTATGAAAATAATTTGCTTTGTAGGGCAGTTATGGATGTACCGAAAGGCCAGGCGAAGTCCAGAGAGTTCCCTATTGCTCCTTTTCTCCCTGCACAGTTACGCCCTATCAGTCACACCTGCCATTCCTCTGCCACGTATCCTACTGTTGATGCACAAGTGCTGTATCTGTCGGACCATAAGATGCACTTTTTGCCCCCCAAAAGTGAGGGAAAAATGAGGGTGCATCTTATGGTTTGAAGGTGTGGTACCCCAGAACATTTGTTTATGATCCCATGTGCCCGCTTATGGTCTGCTGCTGTTTGCATGCTGTGTGTTCAGGCTAAGTCCCACCTCCCGGAGTCTCAATGTCAGGTCACATGATTGGCACAGCGCACACCTCCCCTCATTTGTTCATGAAAGTGATGATGGTTCTTAACACCACTGTTGAGTTGATGCTGTTAAATATGACCGTATTTTGCTTTATTTTAATAAATATTTTAATAAACTGGCACTATTTGGTTCAGAATATTTTTTCATTTTCTTTGTTTTTTTGGGGGGGGCCCTCTGATGGTCGTGGGAGCTACCCAGCCTTGCTCCTGGAGAGCTGCTGCTGGATTTGAACCACAAGCCTGTGGGTTGCAGTCCCGCACTCAACCACTACACCACCAGGGCTCAGCCAGTCCAGAATATTTTTTTCTTGTTTTCCTGCTCTAAAAACTGAGTGTACCTTATGGTCAGGTGCGTCTTATGGTCTGAAAAATACAGTATGGCTACTAACAAAAATTAATCATTATTAACAAGAGCCTATAGTTGACATTAGGGCTAACTCTTGTTGAGCCCCGGTGATGTAGTGGTTGAGTGCAGGCCTGTGGCCCATTGGCCTGGCAGTTCAAATCCAGCAGCAGCTCTCCGGGAACAAGGCTAGGTAGCTTCTATGACCACCAGAGGGCAGTGATGCCCCCCCAAAAAAAGACAAAAGCCACCACAGTACAAAAGCCTGACAGATTAGTGTGAGGTGAATTGGGCAGTAAGTCATATAGAATCAAAGTTAAATTTTCTCTGTCTGATAGTGGGCTTGTGCTTCTATAAAGGAATGTCCTTTTTTTAAAGGCATCACTGCCCTCTGGTGGTAGGAGTAGGAGGCCCAGCCTTTGCTCCTGTGGAGCTGGAATTGAACCTCCATCCCAGTGGGCCGCAGTCCTGTGCACAACCACTACGCCCCTGGGGCTCAACCCCGGAATGTCCATTTGTGTGTGTGTGTGTGTGTGTGTGTGTGTGTGTGTGTGGCATCACTGCCCTGGTGGGAGTAGCAAGCCCAGCCTTGCTGCTGGATTTGAACTGTCAACCCTGTGGGCCACAGTCCCGCAAACTACCACTAAGCCACCAGGGCTCAGCAAGGAATGTCCATGTTTTAAGAGAAATATGCAAACAGTGAATTGTCATGCTGCTTGTGATGTATTTCCAAGTGATACAGCTAAACAACAAACAAACACAAGCAAGAGTCATCAAAGCAAAGGTGGCTATTGTGGTAGGCAGCCTTGTTATGCCAACAAAGATAGGAAGGTGTGCTATGACAACATGGCCAATGAACTCATGAGATTGATTGAAGGGCAGAGATAGAAATGGCTCAGCAATCCTCGCCTTGCTTCTTGCTCTTGGATCTTCAGACCAGCTGGCTGCCATGTTTGTCCAGTGCCTCGATCTGCAAGCTACACTACCCATACAATACCTAATCCGAGGACTGTCTCGCTGTGAGTTGATGTTCCTTCAAGCCCTGCTTCACCGCACTCCTGGAATATACATCTGTTGAGCTGGGGAACATCGGACCCTGTCATCTGCCTGACTGTTGGTGACCTGCCTGCCTTGCTGTTTGCTCTGCAGAGGACTACTCAGCAGCCTCAAGACTCCAAGGACTGCCAGCTGTCTCACACAAGTGAGTTGCACTGAGCCATTTGTACTGCTTTATAGATTAGTTAACTATTTATTTCTTATGTTAGATATCTTTCTATCTATATAAATATAGAAAGAGAGGGGCTGAGGCCCAGTGGTGTAATAGTTGTGTGCGGGACTATGGCCCACTGGGTTGGTGGTTCAAATCCAGCAGCAGCTCTCCAGGAGCAAGGCTGGGCCTCCCACTTCCACCAGAGAGCAGTGATGCCAAAAAATTATATATAGAGAGAGAATTGGGCTGAGCCCTAGTGGCGTAGTGGTTGTGCGCGGAACTGCCGCCCACTGGGATGGAGGTTCGATTCCAGCTCCATGGATCAACGGCTGGGCCTCCTACTCCCACCACCTGAGGGCAGTGATGCCCCCCCCCCCCAAAAAAAAAGATATGACAAAAATATAGAGAGAATTATTAGTATTCTGGTTTTGTTTCTCTAAAGAACACTGTTTAACACAGCCATTAAAAAAAAGATATATGAATCTTGATTAAAGGTGTACAGACATATATGATACTGCTGTTTCAACATTCTCTGTAGGTTTGACATTTTAAAAGCTAAAATGCTGTGATGGAAGAATAGCACAGATCTTTAAGTTCTGATAATTATGCTGCTGTCATTGGAACAATGTTCTAGCATACGTGCATAGAATTGGACATATCAAATCAGACCAGTCAATTAGTGTTTAGTCAACCCAGACCCTTACTTTGAGTCATCTCCTATGGACTCTGTAGAGAAGAAATGAAATCCTAGGGCTCATGTTATATAAAGCATTTATTTAATATTGACATAGTTATACCATGTCAATAATTGTTAGTAGTTTTCAAGTTTTAGAAACAATTGACAGACAAGCAGGAAAAACTTAAATATGATTTCTGAGCTAAATAAAAATGCCAACCATTCTCACATGAAGGGAAATGGGAAAGCTCAGAAAGTGGGAGGGAGAAGAGGAAAGAGAGAGGTGGAAGCCAAGGAGAACCAGACTAACTTTGAGTACGTCAAGAAATAGCAGAAAAGGCCCATTAGAACTCACTAAATAACCCTGCAAAATCCCTGAAACATCAACAGTTAAAAATTGTTCCTTTGAAGGAGCAGACCTTGATCTGGTGTGCCAAGTCTTGAGGGCAACATACCAGCATGAAGCAGAGAACTCACAGAGAAGTCTTCAGGGAAGGCCTTAATTCCAGCCATGTCCACCCCCTCCCCAGAAGAATGCTCTACAAAGGTCAGCACTGAAGAGACAGCCCGGGGAGAGTGATGGGTCTGCCCGACCACATGGTTTGCTCCTCGGAGCACATGAAGAAGGAAAGAGAGAGAGTGGACTGCACCCTGGCTCACCTGGCTCACCAAGCTCTTAGGACGACTCTCCTTCTCTAAGCAATCAATGCTCAGAGAGGACCGGAGGGCTGGCCCCTCCATGAGATATGATGTCTCTCACTGACCCATGGTGCTACAGGAGACAGCACTGGAGACATGGTGAGGAATTGTGCCTGGTCTGACCCTCCCTTCCCTGTCGCCCCGCCACACTAGGGTGAAACACAGAGCACAACAGAGCACCAAGGGGAGCAAAGCAATGAAGTTCCCAAGAAATTCTGAAAATTGACTTTGAACTCGGGGAGGGCAGAGTTGGACACCTCATCAGACTCAATCAGAAAACATTCATGGGGCTGAGCCCTGGTGGCGTAGTGGTTGTACGCAGGACTGCAGCCCACTGGGTTGAAGGTTCAAATCCAGCAGCAAGGCTAGGCCTCCTACTCCCACCACCAGAGGACGGTGATGCCACCCCAAACAAAAACATTCATAAGGGTCACAGACAGACCTGGAACTGTCTACAGTTCGGGGAGTTTTTCTCTCCTTCTTTTTCTTTTTTCATGTATTTCCATATAAGGTAGACAGGATAAACATTCCCAAGGAGAATACAATGGGACTGACAGTTTCAGGGTGTGGGAACAGGTCCCGCATGCAGGGAAGTGAGGGTGACGGAGTCACCAAACCAGGCTCCAGAGACCAGGCTTGATGACGCAGCTCTAACTTGATTACCACTTTTGCAAGGCTTATATAGGCTTCACTGGCCAATTAGATCATTTCTTTCACATACTTCATGGTTTCCAAACATATCTTTATAAGGTCATGGGTTTACAGCATGAAAGATGGCCCACACTGTGGGCTATGTAAATAAGGTATTTCCTGATGAGTTATGTAAATGAGACCTAGTTGGCTGAGCCATTCATCTAATTGTCTTACAAGACTATTTCATCTAATCACATTATAGGATTTTACCGTCCAATCATTATAGGATCATAGTTGTTACTATGGGGAAACTAGAAGTATTATGATAGGCTGTGCCTCAGAGGTTTAAAGCAGAAAGATAGCCGCTAATAAAATGATTTTTTTTTTTAAAAAAA
>PVJH01018700.1:0-44597 GCA_004026705.1 Nesogale talazaci
GAAAAAAAATCAGGCACCTTGGCTGATATTCGAGTTGCCTTATACTCAAGTATATATGGTGAGTGAGTGAGTGGAGTGAGTAAGAAAAAGAATACTGGGGGTCTAAGTGGAGGGAGGATGTTTTGAGAGTGATGGTGGCAACATGTGTGCAAATGTGATCTGCATACAATTGAGGTATGTATTGATCGTGATGGGAGTTGTACATGCCACCAATAAAATGATTTATTAAAAAAAAAAAAGGAAGGGGAAAGAAGAGTTTATACTCAGGGCTCAAGTAGACAATATTTGGAAATGAAGATGGCAACATGTGTACAAATATGCTTGATACAAATGATGTGTGGAATGCTATAAGAGCTGTAAGAACCCCCAATACAATCATTAAAAAAAGAAAGAAAGAAAAGTAAAGAGAAAAGGAATTTTTCTGTTACTGGGTTTTACAAATGGGGACCCAAATGCCCTGTGACAAGGGTGGCAAACTTTTGAGACCAAAGTGTCAATCCTGTCCCTCACAAAAATTTCAAAATTATTCAAGAGTCATAAATATACATATTTAAAACAAATGGAATCATCACTACCTGACCGGTATCCTTTAAAATGTTTCAATTTTACCTCAGACCCACATGTGCATCCTGAAAGGGCCGCATATGGCTGGTAAGTGTCAGCTCACCAAGCCCTGTCCTATGACACCAACTAGGGAGGAGAGCCCCGCCTTCCACCAGCACATGCAAGTCAGAGGATGAAGGGGCAGGAATTATGGTACAGAAAAACAATGTGTCCCTGGGTTTCAGGTATTGCAGATATTAAAACTTTAATATATCATTGGCCTAAAATCTCATGGCTTTAAAAGTACTTTCTTGGAAATCTGGCTAGACCAGAGAACACACATTGGTCCAGATAAGAGCTCTCTTGGAATTCAGGGCAGATAAAACCCTCAGGAACTGTAGTGGGAGTAGCAATATCATAAGGGGAGGGGCATGGTCAGGGTGTGGGAAGGATGAGAAAGGGGGAACCCATCAAAACATTGGCTATATAGACCTCCCCCACCCCAAAAGGGTTGAGTAACAGAAGTGGCTGAAGGGAGACAATGGACAGTGTAAGATGTGAAATAATAAAAACAATATATAGTGAATTGTGATTTCGATTCACGAGAGGGAGAGGGAGGGAAAAAAGAGCTGATACCAAATAGAAAATGTTTTGGAAATGATGATGTCAACATGTGTACAACTATGTTTGATACAACTGATGTAAAGAATGTTAAAATAGCTATAAAAATCCCAATAAGATGATAAACAACCTAAATAAATAAAATTACGTTCTAGCCTGGTCTGACCCACCTCTCTCCCTGTATCTGGCTCACTCTGCTTCGTCAACATGGTCTTGCTGGTTGTTCCTGGAAGTTGTCAGGCTTGTTCCCAATTTAGGGCCTTTCAAATTTTTGTGTTCTATATCTGGAATATACTGACCAGTCCTTCTCATGACTACCTTCTCAATTTCAGTTCAAATAAGAGCCCATCAAAGAGGTCTTTTAAGACTTATTGAAAGTGGTGGTGCTGCTGATTTTCCCTAGTCAAAACCACATCATATTATTTTATTACCATCATAGTTTCCACTGAGATAATCTTATTTAAGGTAAGCATGGTTCCTTTTAATACATATTTTTTGGGTGGATGGAACTTTAACCTTTCCAACAACATCATGAAGCAGAAAAAAAGATGATACATTACTCTTATTCCAGATAAGAAACTACAATATGGGTCATAGAATTTAAAACAAAATATTACAGACTGATAATTTCATTGTTATATACCATATGACCATTTAGCAACTCTCAAATTAAAAAATTTTCTAAGAAAATTTGCTCCCATATTAAAATACACAGAATGCACATATATAAAACCAACCAAGTATAGAAGGAAATGAAGAATGATTCTCATGCTTGCTGCATTGCTCATTGTTCCTTAAGACATTAACAGAATTCCAGAGAATTAAAGTACTTTGTAATAGGCTAAACCCAATGACCTTTCTTTGCCCTTCTACTTGTCCATCCTTCATTAAATACATATGTATTGTGTGTCTAATTAGAATGTCCAGAGCCTTGATGGCATAGTGATTTTGAGTTGGGCAAGGTTAGCAGTTGGAAGACGCGTGTAAACTGTGGGGAAAAGGCTTTGCACCCTGTAAGCTTTAGTCAGAAACCTACAGAGGCAGGTCTGCTCTGTCATACAGACTCGCTGAGATAGAATTGACTGGTTGGCTGTGGGTTTTAGCCTTTAACATGAGGGCTGAGTCAAAAAGAATTGCTTTTCTGAGTCCTGGTGGTGCAGTGGTTGTGTGCGGGACGGCAGCCCACAGGGTTGATGGTTCAATCCAGCAGCAGCTCTCCAAGAGCAAGGCTGGGCTTCCTACTTCTACCAGGGCAGTGATGCGGTGGGGGGGGGGGGGGCAGAGAATTGCTTTTATAGCAATTTGTTAAGTATCAAAATATCAAACTACTATATATTTTGACATACTCTCCATCTGATCTATATACTTCTGAAAACAATTATTTCCCATATTTCTAACTCTCCCCTGAGGCATTTTGCTTTACACTATGTCCTAATGGCAGCATGGCTTGCTCACGAGACTCCAATCCTGTTCTAAATTCTCTGAATTTTGGAAAAGGGCAAGATTAACAACTGTAGGATGGATGGAGCTAGCTCTCACATGACATTCTGGGAGGTCAAATCTTGCTATCCTCAAAAGATAAGCAGGGACATTGCAACAATGGAAATAAAAGTTCCTCAGTGGGATTGTCCAGGCCCCTTTATTCCCGCTCACCAATATAGTTTTCAATTTTCTGAAACCTTTTTCAGAATAAGCTCCATGAGCATCCTGTGTCCTCTGAAAAAATCTATCAAGATTACCCCTTTGGAATCTCAAAAAAAAAAAAAGGTACCATAACCTTCTGAACGGATCTCAGTCTTGAATTTAACTAGTTCAGCCGATGTCCTTGGAAGATGTACAACTCACAAATCATACAATATAACCTCAGTCACATTCATCAATTTCAGATCATTTTCTTTTCATCTTGTTTTTAGCTCTTTATTCCCTCTACCCCAACTTCCTCTGCCATGACCCTAAATAAGTATATATTAACTCAGTTACTGTCTCTATAGATTTACCTATACTGAATTTCATATACAGAGAATCACAGGAAACACAAACAAGAAAAAAGGGGAACCCCTGCTCCCAAAAAGTCCAAATAAAAAGTAGAAAATATTAAAAACTGAACCAACTTTGAAATTAGTCACAGGGAGATCAAATGAGAACGTATGCTCTTTTAACTTTACGACGTCAGTCAGAAGAAAGAACTGGGCAGGATGGAATGATGTGGTGCTGTACTCACAGCCTTAAGCAAGGAGACAATCGTGAGGAAGGACGGCTTAAGGCGGGGCAGTGTTTCCTTCTGTGTGCCTGCCCTCACTATGATCCCGACTGGCTCAAGGGCCACACATCTGAAAACAACCCATCTTTCACAGTCGGTTTTCCAAGGTTCTCTGTCTAGCTAGCAAGGCTCTTTAGATCCTGGACTATGTTTACAGGGGTTTCATTAGAGGCTTAATCCATATGTGGATGCTGCGAGGAGATGTTGGGTTCTAGTCATCTATAGATTTCTATAAACCACTTACTCACAATTTAAACTCTGACACCATTCCTTCCTTCAGATTTGGATTTAGTTACAATCCTTGGATTGTATAGGGTGGTGCCCTTCTTCCAAGTGGATTTCATTTATACTTCACTTAGAGCGCTGCTTGTCTGAGGACAAGTCTTTAAGACCCCAGACACTCTTCTTTGGGATAACTGGGCATCACATGGGTTCTCTAACATGCTTTGCTACGGCAACCATTTCTTTAGTGATTTCTTCTGAAGGGTGAGTATTGAGTAGGGCCATGTCATAAGAATGAATTGTTTTTAGATTGGGTTTAGAATTAAGTGTGAGCCCTAATCAATTCATATATCTATGGTTTCGGCATGGCTCTGGTTCACATTAGGAACATTATCATTACCCTGGGGGATAAGGTGAGTCAACTGATAAGAGTCATTAATTTAGTAAGTAGTGTAGAATTTAAAACATGGTTAAGAAAATTAGACATGCATAGGCTGGTTTTTTAGATTGCAATACTTGAATTACTGACTTGTTGAGATTAAATGAACAGGCAATAGTCAAATGAGCAACAGGGGCTGCTGACAGGGCAAAACTTCCCATAACCCTCATTCACAGAGGCATTACTATGCCTATCAGACAAACACCTGTCATAAGAAAGCAGGGAGAACATTAAAATGGTAAATAAATGGTAGTTACAGACAATCATTCAGACCCTTACATTTCTTTTTTCCTTTTACAGGGTACTAACCCACACCCAGAGTGGGGTATTGTTAATATATCCACAGGGAAAGAGGGACCACACTTCAACCCAGGGTTCCAAGTTATGACTGTTATATAACGGCAGGAAAAATGGAACCAATAGTGAAGTCTGAGGCCTCAATCCCACCTTTGTGGACAGCTCCCCTTCCCCACAGAAGAATTCACTGCAAAGCACTGAAGCTACAGCCCAGGGAGAGGGACATGTCTGATCAGAGCAGCCGGGAGCAAATGAAGGGGGAGGAAGAAAGGAGTGGAGCACATCCTGGCCCACCAAGCCTTGAGGACGATATTCCTGCTCAGAAGAGTCAATGCACAGAGAGGACCACAGGGTCAGCCACACTACGAGTTATGACATCCCTCACTGACCCACAGAACTATGGTGGTCAACACTGGAGACACAATGTGGGAACTGTGCCCAATCTGACCGCACCACCCTGAGGCAAAACACTAAAGGCATGCAAAAGAACAGCAAAGGGGAGCAGAGCAACGAAACACCCAGGGAATACCAAAAATAGATTTTGGGGCTAGGGCATGGCACCCTATCAGGCTCCACCAGAAAATACTCATAAAGGTCAACAAACAGATCTTGAACTATTTATAGGCTTTGTGTGTGTGTGTGTGTGTGTGTGTGTGTGTGTGTGTGTGTCCTTGGTTTTTGTTGTTTTCTTTTGTTGCTTTGTTTTGTTCTGTTCTGTTTCATATTCTTATTCTGCAGGTCTATCTAGATAAGATAGGCAGGAGAAACAATCTGGAGGAGAAAACTGACAATTCCCAGGAGACATGGGAGGAGAGGGGGGAGACGGGGGAAAGGAAGTGGGTGTTAACAAATCCAGGGACAAGGGAACAACAAGTGATGCAGAATCAATGGTGAAGAGGGTAACGGAGGCCTGGTAGGGCTTCATCAAGGGCGATGTAACCGAGAGGAATTACTGAAGTCCAAATGAAGGCTGGGCATGATAGTGGGACAAGAGGAAATTAAAAGGAAATAAAGGAAAGCACTAGGAGGCAAAGGACATTTATAGAGGCCTAAACACAGGCATATGCATATGTAAATATATTTATATATGACGATGGGGAAATAGATCTATGTGCATATATTTATAGGTTTAGTATGAGGGTAGCAGATGGACATTGGACCTCTACTCAAGTACTCCTTCAACAGAAGAACACTTTGTTCTATTAACCGCGCATTCCATGATGTTCACCTTCCTGACACAATCGCTGAAAACAAAGCAGGTGCATAAGCAAACGTGGTGAAGAAAGCTGATGGTGCTTGGCTATCAAAAGATATCGCATGTGGGATCTTAAAGGCTTGAAGATAAACAAGCAGCCTTAAACCTGACATGTCCACATGGAAGTAGCTCACCAGCCTGAATAACCATTAGATGTCGATAGATCAGGTATCAAAGAACGAAAAAATCATATCATCACAAATGAGGGGTAGTGTGGAGACCCAAAGCCCATATGTAGGCAACTGGACATCCCCTTACAGAGGGTCTCACGGAGGAGACGAGGGAGTCAGTGTGCAGTATAGCAGTGATGAAACATACAACTTTCCTGTAGCTCTTTAATGCTTCTCCCCACTATCACGATCCCAATTCTACCTTACAGATCCGGCTACACCAGAGGTTGTACACTGGCACAGATAAGAGCTGGAAACAGGGGCTGAACCCCGGTGGCATAGTGGTTGTGTGCAGGACTGCGGCCCACTGGATTGGTGGTTCATATCCAACAGCACCTCTCCAGGAGCAAGGCTGGGCTTCCTACTCCCACCAGAGGGCAGTAATGCCCCCCCCCCAAAAAAAAAGCACTGGAAACACAGGGAATCCAGAACTGATTAAAACCTCAGGATCAATTATGCGAGTAATGATACCAGGAGGGGAAAGGGAAGGCGGGAGGAGAAAGAGGGAACCAATCACAATGATCGACAAATAACCCCCTCCCTGGGGGACAGACAACAGAAAAGTGGGTGAAGGGAGACATTGGTCAGTGTAAGACATGAAAAAAAAATTATAAATTACCAAGGGAGGGAGCGGAAAAATGAGTAGCTGATACCAAGGGCTCCAGTAGAAAGAAAATGTTTCAAAAATGATGATGACAATAAAAGCACAAATGTGCTTGACACAACAGATCTATGTATCGATTGTGATAAGAGTTGTAGGAGTCCCCAATAATATGATTTAAAAAATAATTTTTTTCTTTCAAAGGCACCTGAATGTGCTTCATACTTGTGTGTTACAGTGAGAATTATCTTTAGCCATTCACTGATCATAGGAACATATTTAAATATGCCTTGTGTGTAATAAACCCAAATATAAATCAACTAGAACCTTAGTAACAATATTTTCTGACTTATTACCACCACGTATATACAAGGTATCATGCTGGCAAAACACAGTGAAAGTCAGACATGAGTCTTTCTTTCCACCATTTATCCTGAAGCTCTGTTAGGCTTAAGTATAAATTGCAAGAAGCTAATTCAGTCATTTCCAGAAAAAAAGCGAAGTAGACAGTAGTAATCAACTGTGCATATGAAAAACACTATTTGGGTTCTTATCCTATAGTACTCACTCATCAAATCTCTAAATGTTGTCTTATCATGTGTCATCAAATTATCCATGATCGCTCTCCAACTGAAAGAAACAAGGATTTCTGTAACTAAGATTTCAGTGTTGGTGTTTTCGAAGAGTTGAGTTCAACAGACTTTTGGAGATGCATGTTCGTGTTAAATAAAAGCAAGACAACTCACTGATTGACACATGACGCATCCATCTGAAAGAAACTGGGATCCATAAAGAGATCAAAGGCTTCTTTCTTCCATGCTCTCCGTGTGTACTGATATCCACTAAGACTGCTAAGCAGCTGGACACAGGCTCGGTAACTCGGGGCATTATGTGCACTAGAAGGGAAGACACCACAACTTCCCTTACCCTGCATGCTATGAGTTTAGTCATCACATTAAATTATATGTCAGTAGAAAGCACCATAAAGAAATCTTATCTAAATAGTTTTTATCATTATAAGTCAAGGCAAAAACAATTATTATTTTGTCCTGGTTATAAAAATGGCAATATGAGAAGAGAACTTGTTTTTGACAGGCTAAGAATTTAAGAATTCTATGGTAATAAATACCTGTGGTTTCGGAGGTAGGGCACAACATAATGCATAATATTTACAAGTAATGGAATAACCCGTTCCTTCTCATCACTGTAGAAAACCATATCCAAAAGGTGAGCCAAAACCTACAAAACATAAAGAAATTGAGTATAATCTATGAGCCAAAACTGATCTTCCTCAAAGGAGTATTTTTTTCAGACTGAAAGAAAACCTGTACGCCTTAATTAGATTTAGATTTTCACAAATCATTTTTTTATTCATCATTTCTGCCTTTACTTTTTTTTTCTTGGTCCATTACAAAATGACAGTATATACATAAGGGCAAATTATACCATATCCAACTGAGATATGGAAATTCAGAAAAAGAGGTCAGGAATCTTCTAATATGACACAGCAAATAAATAGCAAAATGAGACTAGTAACTCAGCATCCTCCTTTCCTTCTGTTAAATGATGATGTCAGGAGAAAACACACAAACTGGGCTGCTCAAGTTTCAACTCCTACCAATTCATAGCAATTAGGCCTTAGTTATATGTTGGTCTAGCCTTTGAGAGGGGCTCAATATCCACTTCTGGAAAGGGAAAACAAAAATCACTTGCAAGGCTGTGGCCATACACTGAACCCACACCCACTGTTATCAAGTGGATTGATTCACATAGTGCCCCAACAGAGTACTCAAAAGAGCATGCCAGACAATGGAAGTATAAGTGTTTGGTAACTAGGGCTAAGTAGTAGCAAGCATACTTGTACCACTTCTACTCTGTCATATTGTCACTAAAAAAGCACTTTTCTCTTAAAAATACATTCTAAAAATTGTAATGGGGAGAAAGTAATAGCTAAAATCACTATAATGATATTTAATATAGCAAAAAAACTGAATTCAGATCAGTAATAATTGGTTAATTTTATATAGATATCTATGGGAGCATGGTATGATATTTCAAATTAAAACTTCTCTAAAATTTTGCTAAATATTTAGCTGTAACATTATTACAGGAAAGTTATTACTAAAAACAAAACAAGCCTTTTCCTCATCAAATTCTGAGGAATTATGGTTCATGAGCCCAATCCACAGAAACCTCGGCATAAACCTACATACTCTCTACCAGTAAAAACAGTGATAAAAGCATGAAACAGTTGATGACATCGGTGGACCTGGAGAACAATATGTGGAGTGAAGCTGGTCAATCACAAAAGTACAACTATTGCAGGAGACCATGACTATCATGATAAAAACCAAGAGAGACTTTGGAGATTTGCAGGGGAGAAGGCTGGGGGGAGGGAGGGAAATCAGTGGCTGGAAGGCTGACAGGTGTTGACCTGGGTGAAAGGGATGATGGAGTTCCCTAAGGGGGAGGAGAGAAAACCAGGGTGGGCTGGGGCAGGGGTGGGGAGTAGAACCTGAAGGTGGAGCGTTGAGGAGTGATTTGAACTACGGGATGCAGCTTGGTGGTCTGAAATGTAATCCCCATCCAATTTGCAGTAAAAAAAATATTCATGAATGAAAAAAATAATAATTTATCAATTAACAAGGGTTCATGAGGGAAGGTGGGAGGGAAAAATGAGTTGATATCAAGGGCTAAAGTAGAAAGCAAATGTTTTGAGAATGATGACAGCAACGAATGTACAAATGCGTTTGACACAATGGATGGATTATGGTAATTGTATGAGCCCCCCAATAAAATGATTTAAAAAATAAATAAGGTGGAACGATAGAGAAAATAAAAAAAAACAAGACAAAACAAAAACCCTGTTTAATATTTACCTCAGAGAGCAATGTCAATGCATGAACACTATAGACAGAAGGCGTTATGTTTGAGGTTTCCATTGCAGGCGATAACATGTCTAAATAAGAAAAAAGGAGGGTAAAATGCACAATTAGGAGCTTCCCACTAAAAGGAATCATCCACTAAACATGCAAAATAGGATGATTTTATAGTACTACTTAAATCGCTAAGTAAAATAATTTCTTATATGCCGACAAGAAGAATCATACCTTCAACATCAGATTCCAAATTGGCTCCGTCCACCATTATTTTGGGAGAAGCTTTAACTTCAAGATTTCGCCGCAGCCATGTTGTCTGTTCCAAAGAAGAACCAGCAATTGCACCAACTGCATCCACTATTTTATGTGTCACATCCTAAAGAAATGTGGAGAAACCATGAATAAATATGCTATCACTATATACAAATCATGACTTATATTGCTCATAGATGATTACACATTGATTTTCAAGAAATCATGCAATGTTAATAAGCTGGAACAACCCTGGACAATCTTAGCTGTTCTGGCCACATGAGAGTTGAGGGCACTGGCAAATGCACCTTGTCTTCTGGAAACCACTCACAATTGAGAATGCCTTACCTGAAGATCTCTTTGGTCTTTTTTATTTTCTAAACTTGGATTTTTCATAATAAACTCATTCAAAACCCTAAAAGAAACAGAAAGATGAAATATTACTCTACAAAGATGACGCAATCTACTTTCTCACAGCAAGCAAGGAGTTTTTGTGGCCTTGATTTCCACATGTATTCTATGATTGAAATGAACTAATACACATATGCATTAAAAGACATGTCCAAGAATGTTTATAGCAGTCATCAATGAGAAGCAAAAACCAGAAATGTCCAGCAATTGGAGAGATAATTTGTGGTATGTCCTGACAGTAGACTACTAAACAGCAACAAAAATGAACACATTCTAGTTAGGTAAAATTCAATGACCGAACCTCACATTTGGGAAAGAAGCCAAATATAAAATAAAGTACTAGGAGACTTCTAAAAGTCTGAAAAAAAAAATGGAGCTAAAAGAGAATGAAAATTTCCCATGAAGTCTTTGAAGCCCTCCCACATGTATTTACATGGAGACATAGTTGGAAAAGAGCTCTGGAGGTTATGCACTGAGCCGCTGAGCACAAGGCTGGCAGTCTGAACTTGCCTCCCTCTGGGACAAGGACGCGGCGGTGCACTCTGTACTCCTGTAAAGAGTGCTAAAAGCTCGGGAACCCAAGGGGTAATGCTGTCCTGTAGGACTGCTATGCGTTGGAATTGACTCCACAGCAGCGGGTGCAGTTAAAAAAATAAAGCAAAAGTTAACAATGGTGCTAGAAATCAAAATAGCAATTATCTGTAGAAGAGAAGGGATAGCAATTGGGAGGGATGCTGGCTGTCAATCAAATAATTACACAAATTACTAAAAAGACCAGGAAGCTCCACGGCACAGAGGAGAAAGGACTTTGCCAAGCTTACTCATGTTCATGGCAGAGTGCAAGTCTGCCTTCTTTTATGTTTCCCTTCAACACAAAGCCCGCTTTTTCAATCTTACATGTGCCTCCAAAGGTAACTTCTGTTAACAGATTTATGATAATGCATTTATATGTTGCACATATAAACACATGGCCTACCCTACCCCCCTTTTTTAACCAGCTTCATATTATATTATATCTGGCTCTGCACCTTGAATATCTTATGGAAAGAGAAAAACCACATCACCCAAAATATGTTATTTAACAATTGGGACAATGGGCATTATGCTTTTATTTGAAATCTTCTTAAGAGATGGTACTTACCCTAGAATGAGAAACTGCCCTGGCGCTGGCAGACTCAGCTGTATAGAGTCTTTCAGAAGTACCAACAGTGATGCCCAGCTATCCACTAACGTAGGCACTGGAATCCTAGAACACAAAGATAATTCGTACGAATAGAAATCCACAATAAACTTTAATTTCCTTTGTATCTTCCCATGGTCTTCAATAAATTTGCCCAGTAATTTATTTGAAGCATCCCTAAACTTTTTTTTTGTATCACTGCCTCTGGTAGTCGTGGGAGCTACCCAGTGCCGCTCCTGAGAGCCACCGCTGGATTTGAACCACCAAGCCCGTGGACCGCAGCCCCGCACTCAACCACTTACACCACCAGGGTATAGCTGAATCTCTAAACTTTTAAAGAGTACAATAGAATAAAATTCCCAAAGGCCTTATATTTTCTAATTATATAGGAAAGTCTAAACATTTGAAAATACCCATTGTAAGCTAATAATCTAGAAACTTTACTATCGAAATCCACATTTTTAATTACATAAACTCTCAATATCTCAGTTTAGTTTCTCACAACATAGTCAACTACTCCTTACCCTGCACTCTCAACTTCCCTCTTACATTGGCTTTTTTTTTAATATCTCAGGGAAGATGTCACTTTACCCTGAACACCATTCTCTCACTGTGAAGGAATTAAGGTTATGTTTGTTTTACCCTGCCCTTAAACCTAATCCCTCTCTAGGTCTAAAATGCAGATGTACGCAGCCCATGCTCTCAGTTACAATCTCTTTAAATACACTTTAGAAATGTGAGTTGTAGCAAAAACAGATGACAAATTTTGGTCATTAAAATAGAATTATACTGGCTGAGCCCTGGTGGCGTAGTGGTTGTGCACGGGACTGCAGCCCACTGGGTTGGGGGTTCAATTCCAGCTCACAGGAGCAAAGGCTGGGCCTCCTACTCCCACCACCAGAGGGCAGTGATGCCTATAAATAGAATTATACTAAAGGATATATTAGGATTCAGATTCTCAAATAAGAAGCTATCAAAACCAAAGTCAAATAAATCTTGTATGATTAGCTAAGCATAAAGCTAGAATACCATAATGAAAATGCTATTTTCACATCATTAATCTTTTTGTTAGATTGCCATTTCCTCACAGGTGGAAATAGAAATAGATTCAATGGCACTATGCATGGTTACAAGAGTAGGATTCAATTTTTACCTTTAATTGTTTTTTGTTTTGTCTTTTGTTTTAAGTTCAGTGTTTGATACATAGAATATAAATGCAGACCTTTAGGCTAGTAGGATGTGCATGCCTGGGTCACTGACGTATAATATCCCAAAAGAATGTTCTTCTGTTTCTAGCATTTGTTCTTTAAAATTTATGGAGAAAAAAAATGATCAACCTTTCAAAGAATTCAGGCACTTTTCTTCCATATTCCATAACTTTTACTAATGACTAATGCTAACAAGGAGAAATCCACATCAATTATCTTACCTTTGAATATAAGCATAGAAAAACTGAAGCATGCAGACTTCCAAAGAAAGATGTTTCTATAAACAAAAGAAATCAATTTTACAGTAAAGAAAAATGGTGCCTTTGATATTTCATTGCTGCAGCTACCCTGGATCTTACTGCCAATGTTTAATAAATAAGTACAATCGAAACTGTACAAAAACTGTACAAAAGCATGTAAAAAATCTTTCAATTATAACAGGAAACAACACAGAGTTATTTTTAAAACTAAAATTAAATGGATAAAATAAATGGATTCTCAGTTTTTCCTCCCACAGATCAGAAATATAATAATCAAACATACACTTTTAAATGATCCTTGTACTTTCAAAGCTTCTGGACTATTTTCGGTGCTTTTGCAGTGAAGGTTGAAATTTTTTATTAACTGTGAATTCAAATCTATTTTACTATACATATTTGTTAAATGTGTGTAGCTAGTTCAAATCTGTATCAATTCGTAATCATCAAAAATGAAATTATTAAAATAGTGCTTTATTTTATATATAACATGTAATAAACATCTGCTCTTCAGAATTGCTAATAGACAAGAAGATGAGACTGATGTATCATCATACTATTCATATGTGCGAATCTGTCCCCATTGAGCTCTAAAAATCTCTTCAGCATCTCCCTCTAGCATACAAGAAAAACCAAATGCCTAATGGACACGGGGAAATTGTAAGGCGGCAGGGAACTGAGTTGAAACTTCCTCATGCTTAAGCCCATGTCTGGCACAATGAGATGTTCCAAACATAATGCAGATTTAAGCTTTGACACACACACTAAAATCCCATGACAAATGCCCCAGAGAGAGTAAGAATAGTCAGAAAATTGTTCGTGTCAACAGCAAAACTGATTTTTAACACACAAATACATTTTTCTCACTGTCAATTCCATAATGATAATAACAATTTGGATATTTCAGATATATGTAATGATTGTTTTAGGAATGTGATTAGGTTTATTTTGGTTTGACTTAAAATCCAATGTTTATGGTTCATAAATATATTCCAAGGCAATATGACCACTTAGCTATTTCTGGAACAAAAAACAGAAAATGTAGCAAAGTCTACAATTTTACTAATTATTGGGCTTTTATGTCTGCCTTACTAAAGACAAAACCCTGTGAGCACAGAACTGCTTGGGTTCTCATTTCTATAAACCCCAGAGCACAGTCTCGTATGTGGTCAAGAAATGACAAGAACTAGACAATGACTAGAACTGGGTTATGGCAAAATTTGGCAGAGTTTACAAAACTGAGAGATTCATTCAGAAAACATTAAAATGAAGACGCTACGGAAGTAGCAGCAACTGAGGCACGCCGAGCTCACGTTCTAGCCCCTGCCTAGTCTGTGATCGGAAACACCTTCCCTTAGAATCTGTTCTCAGTTCTTGACCTTATTCGGTGTACATGTAGAGAGGTAGAAACAATGAGTATTTTCTTATTAGCTATACGAAAGTTGATAGTAACAAATCATACAGGGTATTGACACTTGTTTTAATTCCAACAGTCTTAGGGCCCCCATGGAATCCACTTTGACATTGGTCAAAACCAGCCCCGATGTCATCAAGTGGATTCTGAATGGTAGCGACTTTACAGGGAGTTTCTGAGGCGATATCTTTATGGCAGCTGGTGACCCCTTCATTCTCTTTGGAGTAAGTAGCTAGTGGCTTTGATCACTAAGGTGGTCAGCACACCTACGGAAGTCTCCATCATCCACACTATGGTTAAAAGGGCAGATGGGACAAAAAAAATGTCTTACCTATCATTACTCCGAATCAAGTGGAAAAATAATAATCTATAAATTATCAAGGGTTCAGAGGGAGGCGAAGAAAGAGGAGCTGATACCAAGGGCTCAAGTAGAAAAAAATGTTTTGAGAATGATGATGGCAACAAATGCACAAAAGAGCTTAACACAAAGCATTGGACGAGCCCCCGATAAAATGATTTTTGAATAAAAGAAATGTCTTTTCTGACCTTGTCCTTTGCTATGGCTGGGGGTTGCTTTAAAACTTCTTTCACAGTCTGGATAACAGTTTCCGTTCTCATGACACTGATTGAACGAACCAATTCCACCAGTAAAAGCTGTTCTTCACTGGCTGAAGGAATGACCTGAAGAACAAATCATCGCATGCATGTGTATATAATTGTCTTGAGTGGCAAAATTAAGGTATTATTTTATAGACTCCTATTAAAATAAAGACCTTTTATTTTTTGAGTCACTTAAGGCAAAATTTATTTTATACCTGTATATATATACATATATATAATTAAAAGATGACAGCAATACCTTGCCCTGTCTCTTTCCCTGCCTCAATGCATGCACATTTAATGCTTTCAATCCTTTCTACCCTCCCACCCCTATTTTATGATTCTTTTTCCCCATGGCCTCTATTGAATTCTGGCATTAAAACACATTATGTATTGTCTTCTGACTTGACTATCTGTTTTCCTCGAAACCAATAGCCAATGGTTTCTCTGACATTTATGGCAGTACTTGGTACCAATATTTTTTCTTCTTTAGAGGATTTTTGGTTCTTTATTCCTATTCATAAAACTATATGCCGATATGACTTCGTTTGGATTTTTTTTCCTCCTCCACAGTGCGTGGCACAATCTGGAGATGTATTTAACCTCTGGATAATTTCCTTATACTCTGCCTCTGATAGTTTCACAGCCTCTTTTTGATTCTTTTTTGCAAAAGAATTGTGCCTCCAAAAATGCTACAATGTTGTTTACCCCCCACTTAGTTTGAGTTTATATCACCTAAAATTTGTATTCTTTTTATTTATCTATTTAAAAAACCATTTACTCATTTTGCTTTTTTCAAGCTGTAACATTTGTTCATTTCCCAGAAGTTGATTTTTTTGAATACTTATTTTCATAAACTCCTCCTTTATCATGAATGCAATATTGTTTAGCCTCTTTAACGGACAAGGCTACTGTTATTTACAATTTATTCTATTCCCTGCATTTTATCTAATAATATTCAGGTCTTTGTCTTCAATAAAAGAGGTCTTCTTCATGACACTGTCAATCATTAGATTTCTATTCATAATTTAGTACAAATAATAATATAGTTAATATTTATGGAGGGCTTATTATATGCAAGCCATTAATCAAAGTGCTTTATACATGAATATACACTGACTCTTTTAATTATCATAACTTTAGTATTACTACTGTAAGGTCACATTTGAGTGCAGAAGTCATAACTACTAACACCCAAGGATTGAGTCTCAAAGTCTCAATGGGCTATTTAACACGATTATTTCTTTTAAAAATGGAAAAAAAGGGCTGAGCCCTGCTGGTGTAGTGGTTGTGTGCAGGACTGCGGTCCACAGGGTTGGCGGTTCAAATTTAGCAGCAGCTCTGCAGGAGCAAGGTTGGGCTTCCTACTCCCACCAGGGGGCAGTGATGCCCACAAAGAAAGAGGGGAGATTGTGTGATGGTCCTTTGTTGGTGGGCAAGACTAATGGAAAGATAAGCTTCCCTGTGCGGTGAAAGGGACCCTGGTTTCTGTTGTTGTAAAGGGATGCATGAACATTGGTAGCTACACATCTCATTTCTTGTTACACCATTTTCCCAAAGATAGGAATCCTCAAAATTCCTGAGGGAGATTTAAAATAAACCTTCCTAACAGCTCATGACAATGGTTCCCAACCTTCCTAACTCTCCAACCATTTAAAACAGTTCCTCATGTTGTAGTGACCCCCAACTAAAATTATTTTCACTGCTACTTCATAAACTTAATTTTGCAACTGTTAAGAATCATAATGTAATTTTTATCTGCTATGCAGGATGTATTTTCATTACTGCAAATTGAATATAATTAAAGCATAGTGATTAATCACAAAACGATATCTAATTATATTTTGTGAAATATTTATTTCTAATTACAAATAAATGAACTTTTGTCTTGAAGCATGGTATAGCATGGGTAACAGTGTTCATTCTGGGTACTCCTATGTGGGCATATCTGCATGTGGGCGGATCTGCCTGAAGACGAGAGAGGAGCTGCGTCTCGGTTCTTAAGACCCTTGGAAGTATGTTTTCCAATGGTTGTAGGCAACCCCTGTGAAAGGGTTGTTGCATTCCAAAGAGGTCATGACACCCAGGTTGAGAACTGCTGGTTCACAGGGTGAGGTTTACTTTCATTCTCAGTAGGTAAACATTTCTGAATGCCTGTGCTTTCTTTCACCTTGAATTCTTAACTTCCACCCATGTAGGCTGTGGGCTCTTGGATCTAGAGCTTCTCTTGACATAAAATTCTCTTCATAAAGTTCCGTATATGGGACACAAAAATTCAAGCATGACTTCAGTCTCTTGTTGGAGCAGGAGAAGTGGAGAGTTGCTGGGTGGGGTTAAAGTGATCAGACAGAGTTCTACTGCTCCTTTTACAAATTAACAGCAGTCCAAAGTTCAATCCATCCCAAAGCTGCCTTTAAAGTACCTGGTACTTCTACTCTCTGAGGCTGCCTGGGGTTCTGCAGTAGGAAGCGGGCCCCCTTTTGTAGCATTATGTACCAGTCTTTTCTACCCCCAAAATAACAGTAATAACTCAAAATTTTAATATGTACACATTAAAAGAAACATAACAAATCATATCTAAACCTATTCAGAAACTATGTTGCTTTTCAACTCCCATCCCCTCACTCCTACTGCAACTGATGGAGAGTTGGGCATCAGTATGAGTTTTCCAAATGCTTACTAAATAGGGGGAAAAAAGTACTGAGTAGTTAGATACACACCTTTGTCCTGGTGGTAGTTTTGTTCTGTCGCCTTTCATTCCACACAAACGCAATGGCAGCCATAAAATGAACACCATGATTCATTGAGATGGGACCCAATAATTCAAGAATCTGTTGTCTCAAGTTCTAAAAGAGGTTAAGCCAATGCCAGGTTAAATTAAAAAACCTACATTAAAAAAAAGTACAAGCAACACCTCCATCAATTTCTATAAAAATTTTAATTATGAACTAAATTGTACCTTTAGTTTTTAATTTTCGTTCTTTCTTTTAATTAGGCCTAGTGTCTTATTTCTGAAAATTAGGTAGTAAAAATCCTGTGGATTCCAACAGATTGTTTTGATTACTAATGGTCATGCAGATGGAGAAGGGCAGGCCAACATTTCAATGTGGTATACACAGTGCTGCAGGAGTCAGTGCAGGCTCAATGGCAACTGATGATAATATTTAAGAAGTGTTTTCAAGCTTGAGTAACAGTAAGGGAAATTTTAATAGCACTAATAGAGGTTACCTGGGCCATTTTAATTTTGAAAGTAAAATCTTACAAACTGACAACTGCGAGTCAGCCAAATTCAATCCTCTATTTACTGTGAGGAGAGAATAGAAAAAGAGTTGCAAAATTCAGCTTATTACATGAAGTTTGATGCAAAATCTTTTTTAAAAAGAAAACACATTCCAATTACTGAAAATTTTAATGGAATTGAAGAAAAAGGAGAAGAATTTCA
The DNA here is from genome assembly GCA_004026705.1 of Nesogale talazaci. Lineage (NCBI taxonomy): Eukaryota > Metazoa > Chordata > Mammalia > Afrosoricida > Tenrecidae > Nesogale > Nesogale talazaci. The sequence continues at coordinate 18,052 of PVJH01018700.1, forward strand.
TGCAAATGTGTCTGACAACATTTTCTAATTGTTTTCATCCTTCCCTTTCCCCAATTCTGCAGGTGTCTCTCTGTAACTCTTAAATCTAGGACATCATATTTGGAGGTCAGAATAAGCAGCTAAGGGGTGTCAAGTTGACAATTTGATACAGTGTAGTATACTTTTAAGTAATTACACCATCTTTCTATCAATGTAAAGTAGAAAATTGGGAAAATACCAAAAAGTATAAAGGGAGATTTTAAAAGGTCACCTCTTGATCCCATAGTAGAGATAACTACTATTAACATATTGATGAACTTTTCTTATTCCTTTTCCTGGGTAGTATTTTTTATACAGTTACAAATGGAATGTTTGTTCAATTATTTGACATCTCTGTTTTATTACACTTTTGAGCCCTGTTCCACCCAGTAAGAATTTTTCTAAACCATAATTTTCAATGGCTCCCTAATGTATACTAAAAGGATCATTTAATAACTTCCTTACATCTTATGTAAGGCCCATCTTTATTGCCATTAAATAATGTGATAATGAGAACTGTGTGTTGCAAAGCCTTTTTAAAAAATCTTTTACATAAATGTGCCTTTTGGCTAATTTTGATTGCACTGGAATTTATTTCTAAAAGTCAAAAGTTCAAAAATGTTTAAAGAGCTCTATCCATGCTACTAAATTGTTTTCAAAGAAGGTTATACATATTAAAATGGGAAACCAAACCCACTGTCACAAAGTCAAGTCCAACTCCTAGCAGTCCCACTTGTTACTGGGTAAAATTGACCCATAATGTTTTCTTAACTATAAAAGTGGCTCTGTGGCTTAGGCTTTTGGCTGCTAATTGCTAGGTTGTTGGTTCTAATCCACCAGCTATTCCACAGGGGAAAGATGAGACCCCTGATAAAGATGAACCGTCTTAGAAACTCCATAAAGGCTCTGTAGGAGTCATAACTAACTCTATGACTGTGTCTGGTTCTCAGCAGTAGACTGCCTGTTTCCTGCAGCACTGCAGAGTGAGTTTGAGCTGCCAACCTTTAGATTAGCAGTGACTCATTAACTGCATGTGTTATCTGGGGATCTTAAAAAAAATTTTTTTTTAATTAAAAAGCCTTAAAGAGGAACAAAGTACAGATGTACATCATACCGTGTATAAATGAACCTCAAAACATTACACAGTGTAAAGGAGCTAAACACAAAAAGCACTTTGTATGATTGCGCTCATATAAAATACCCGGAAGAGAGATATCTATGCAATTGATTGGGGACAGCAGGGGAAGGAGTGACTATAAATGGGCACAAGAAATCTTGTTGCACTGATAGGACGACATAAAATTAGAACATGGAGATAGTTTCACAACTCTCTAAGTTTAATTAAATTACTGGATTTTATACTTAAAAATAGGTGGATTTTGTGGTCTGCTAATCATATCGCACACAACTATAAAAATTATTTGACAACCAACCCGTGTAGAGTGTCATATATAAGTCACTCCCATCAAGTCTATTCCACTTATAGCAACACTAAAGGACAGAGTGGAGACCTGCACCTTTCTCCAGAGTGGCTGGTAGTTTCAAACTGCCGACACTGCAGTAAGAGCCTACTTAACAATAACCAACCACTCTACCACCACCAGGGCTCTCATAACCAGTACACTATCAGTGTCATAGAGACCACTCCATTATTCACAAATTCTCAAAAGAATCATTAGGAAAATCCTATACAGACTCTTGAATGCTACAGACTAAGCGTCTATTCTCTAACCTTTGTGGCTCCGAGATTAATTGTGGTAACCGACGCAGAAGCAGCAACAGCCATCTTTTCTGAAGAATCAGCTTGGTGCAGGATACTCCAAAGCAGTGTCACAGAGGACATGATCATATGAAGAATTGAGAGGATCCCACTACGGGCTTCAAACAAGTGTTTTTGGTCTACACTGACCAGAAGCTATGAAAATCGAGAGGGGAGTTGGATATTATCATCACTGAGGCTGACAAACAGGAATTTGTTAGACAGTATAGCCTTGACAAAGGAAACAAGCATTCATGCCCTCTTACCTGGTGATACTGCGTAGTTGGATCTAACAAACAGTAATGGATAATAGCAGTGATGCCTTCCAAAAGAGTAAGAATCATATCTGGTGGAATAACTGATGCCATCCACAAAGGCCTGAAATAAAATGTGTTCATTTTAACACAAGTTTTGCAGTAGCAAAGTGTTTTGTTCCTGATATAAATATTCAGCATGTGTAAGGGACCCAATAACTGCTCAATAATTGTGAGATTAAATAACATACTGGAGAATTTTAGTTCCTGTTCTATAAAATCAAGGGTGAGAATAAATACACAATGGTTCTTTGGGGCTACAAATTCTGCACAATGAGTTTGCTTCATGGCAACTGATTACTGGTTAAACAAACACAGAATGACTAGCAACTGATGCATGGCGGGCATGAAGCTTTCTCTCTCTCTGTTGTAGCTGAGGTTACACTAGAGACAAATCGATGCCAATAAACATTTGACTAGTTCCCCACAGATTTGAGAGTTGGAGCCAACTCAATGATTCCAAACAATAATAACCATTTGAAACATGGACTGAGGACACAAATGAAATTTGCTACCAAACTTACACGAGAGGACTCTAAACAGGAAGTACATGGTAGAACACTAATGCTTGGATACACGCTCTGTGGAGCTGTTTTATTACTCAGTCAAAAGGAGTGATCAGCTCGTGGAAGGAAAAAAAAAAGGTCTGCTTAAATATTCCTTCCTTTTTCCACTCTCTATTCTTGCCCCTATGCTTATACTCTTTTCTTGACACTTAAAATTGATTTTTTTAAAGCAAAATACCATTTATGTCAATATAAAACATAAACATAAAGCAGACATGACTATAGTTATGCATTTCCAAGGTCATTCATCAAACATTAGGTACCTACAATGGAGAGAGATGGGAGGACTGGGGAATGAAATGGGGAGGAAATCATAAAATATAATAGAACAAGAGCGGAACTTTGCAAGAAAAGATGAGGGCAAGTACAATTAATTACTCTCCTCCTATGGTACACTGGATTTTCTTCTTTCTAAAAATGTCAAACTATTTGCAATCTATTGATAATCACTCATTTACTCGAATCGTGACTGATTTTTAGAAGTTTAAATTGTCACACAGGCTGAGCCCTGGTGGCGTAGTGGTTGAGTGTGGAACTGCGGCTCAGTGGAAGCTCTCCAGGAGCAAGGCTGGGTAGCTCCCACGACCACCAGAGGGCAGTAATGCCTCCCCCCCAAAAATTGTCATGTGAAAAACGCCAGACAAACGTCAACCCTTACCTACTATCAGATAAAGCGGTTTCATATTTGTATTGCTGAATTAGGTTATCCACATTTTTGCAAAGCTGTAGTGTCACAGAAACAACCACTCTCTGTAGAACTTTTCCCATGTAAGGCAGAGTTGACGTGATTAAGCCAATCCATTGTGGGTGCATTTTACAAGCACAGTGTTGATGAAGAGCTCTTATTACTGCACAGAGGAACATGCCCTGGCATGTGATTGGCTGAGCATGCAAATACTGAAGAGAAGTCATGGGCTGATGGGGATTGATGTGTTCCAGGTCGGATACAACAAAATCAAAACCTGCCTCATTCTCTTCAGGGATAGTCATTACTCGGTGTTCTAGAACAATCAGCCTTTGAAGCACCTTCAGAAGCTGTGACTGGAGGGTGCTGCCGTTGTCAAACTCATCCTCTGAGAAATTGATGAGACTGTCCTCTGAGAAACCTTCTTCCACAGCGACCATGTTCTTACCTGCCAACTTTTCACTATGCCATTTCTGTGCACTAAATATAGAGGACAGCAAACAGTGAAGAATTACTTTCTGAACCTTACACTTAGACAGCATATCAGAAATAAAACTCGGGAAACCCTTAGCAGAGCTTTCTATTACTTTTGCCAGCTCAGTAAAGAGGAGAGTCAAAATTTCTATGCTCATCATCTGCATGTCTCGATTGCCTATTAAATCTTGTGCGGTGACCTTGACATGAGTTGGGTAATGGCTACGCATGTAATACAAGCAGAGTGAAATAAGGATTTCTATGTACATAGAACTCCGGAAGTTATGATTAGAATCCACTGGAATGTGACTATAAAAGTCTTTGCCCATAACAGAAATCCGATGTCTGGCCAATAAATTCTGTAGCAGGGACAACTGAGGCGTATATGCATTGTTTACACTTGTCGTTGAAATGGCATTCACAAAGGCGATTGGATTGGTTTTCAAGATGGCTTTGATAGCAGAGAAAGCATACAGCGTCCTTGACGAATCATACAACTGGAGATAGAGGAGCACATGTTGGTAGAGAGGATGGATGTTGAAGTTAGGTGACTTCCGTGATCCTGGAGAACCCATGTCGCTCTCGATTTCGGAAATCTCTCCTTCTCCACAGCTATACCAGTTCTCTAAATCCAGACCATCACTAAAGAATACATTGGCTTGTTTGAGTTTTTCACTTGAAGTTCTTTTCTTGTCTTCATCCTTCTTTCTGGCAAGTTTTACTTTGGGCTTTGCTCCTGGTTGTTTACCTGACTCTTTGACAATAGTTTCTTTCTCTGAGATCTTTTCTGGTAATTTTTCTTTGAAGCTGAACTGAATACTACTGTGACTCCTCTGTCTAGATCTGGTTTCTACAGATGCAACAGAAGAGTCGTGGAGAGTCAGGGTGGTTCCTGAGATACAAGGTGAAGAGCTATTTCTGGAGATCCCATTTGTGACACATTCACGGCCTTCCTCCATCGACACAGATAGAAACTGGGAACCTTCATTACTCAGCAAGTCACTGTGATCCTGTGGAGTGGCTTCATTGCTGTTTTTCATGGCCTCCTCCACTGTCTCTAAACCACTGCACTCTGGGGCCTGCACTTCCTTTTCTAATGGAGAGGTAAGTGAAGCCGATTCTGCTTCAAGTCCACTTATGACTTTACATATAAGGTCAAACACGACCTGCTGAACATCATCATCTGGTGAGCTTGCCTTCAACATTTGAGATTCCTCTTGGGCATTCATATTTTCAGCGTCCACTTCATAACTCAAGTTATCCCCAGCAGAGGAATGTGAGCACCCAGAGTCAGAACTCTGAAGTATTTCTATCTGTTGGTCTGGAAGATCAAAATCAGAGACAACCATTGGGATTGTCTCACTGCTGGTACTTAAAAGGGAAAGTCTGTCACTTAATGGATTCACAGTGAGACTGAAGTTCTCTATTTCATCCATGGTCAGTGGCTTTTCCCCATTTCCTTTAGATGTGATGAGTTGTACTTGGCTCACTGGAATAAGAGGAAAAATACAAAATTCATTAGTATTAATTGAAATATAGAAAGGTAAATTATTAGTACCATGATCTTATATTTCTTGTAAGAGTTCTTATGGAGTTATCGTTATTTTAGACCTGTAAGTCAGAAAACTCTGTAGATAAACTATTAAGGGTTGATTAATATAAAGATAATTCAACAAATGTAGATTTACTGTTGAATTCAAATAATCAGAAAATGTTGAACCTTGACAAAAAGTAAATTATCCTTCCCACTCAATCTAAGACCTTTTTTTCCCTTGCATCTCAAAATTGTTTTCTTCCTACCTGTGTCATACTCTTTATTATTTCTAAGAATTCAAATTAAGCTTCATCTATAGTTACTATATAAATAACCTCCATGGTTTTAATAAAATTCACCTGTTTATTAACTACCTAGTATGGTGAAATGCCTAAGCCAGCGTATAACAGAGGAGGAAACAGGGACAATACACCACTGCTTCTCTTTAACAAATTTAAAATCAGTTGGAGATCTGAAATGCATTTATCTACCTTGTACCTTTTTAAGAGGCAATTTCTGCAGAAGCACAGGGAACGCATCACACTAGCACAAATAGGGCCTTGGGGGGGTAGGACAGACCGTGAGTGGTGAAGCACTAACACAACGATGACTGGCAACGAGCGGGATGGAACGTGATCTTGGAAGTCAGTACAAGCTAGGGAGGAACTCAGGCTCTGTTCTGAGAGAGGTGGTGAAAGCATGAAGGTTTAGTTCCAGCTCTCTTAGCATTTATAGACTGTGTGAATTTGAGGAAGTTAGAGTCTTGTCAGCAGAGTTCCCTGCTTGGTAAATCACCTTTTTATGAACAAGTGTTACTTGTTTGTTTGTTTTGTGGGCATCGCTGCCCCTGGTGGGAGTAGGAGGCCCAGCCTTGCTCCTGGAGAGCTGCTGCTGGATTTGAACTGCCAATCCTGTGGGCTGCAGTCCCGCACATAAGCACTACACCACGAGGACTCAGCCCAAACAAGTGTTACTTGTAAAGAGATACAAGACAGGGACCTTTTAACCTTAAATGATAATAAAGTAATCCAACAGAAAGGGCTGTGACTAGCATATTAGAGAGCCCTCACTCAGCAATTTAAAAGTATGGACTCCATAGAATGAGCCTCACAGGCTTTCTCTGAGGCCCCAGTGAAGAAAACACAGGGAACCTTGCAGGATTAGCGACAGGATTGCAAAATCAGCTTGACAGGCATTTCCACCAAAATAGAAAGCGGTCTCTCTGATCAGAACAGTGGCTAATTCCACCTCTGGCAGAGACAACTACAAAGAGATATCAAATTCTCTAAGACGGTTGCTGGTGAAATGCTTTTTGTTGGGGACCACTTGAGCACTGTTCACTCATTCCATGGGAAGAAAGGAAGCCCTTAGAGAAAACAGCAGCATGTAATTCTCCTGTCAAGTGCTGTTGGGTTCATGTCTCACTTTGGCTAAAAATTTTAATTCCAAACAAGGCTATTGGATTCCATGAGATATTCACCATTCCTGCAGGCAAAATTTTGCATGAAATGCTTATCTTGATCCTCTTCTGGATAATATGGGGCCTTATCCCAATAACGTTCTGCTTGGACACGCTGCACCGAAACCCTTTGAGTTTTAGGATGAAGCAATAGCAATAATAGTGGTTCCAAAACTCTGGCAATATCATGTCTTTGGAGCACTTGGTTCAACCAGGCTTGTCCCACGGAGCTCGTAGAACCATCTAGGCTGTTAAGACTATCTAACATGATAAACAGTGACCTATAAGAAGCAACAATTAAAACAGAGAACAAACACCTGCTTTAGTTGCAATATTCATTTTTTCTAATATTAACATCATTATAAGTTTCTTATTTTGAATGGATTAATTTTAAAGTAACCCCATTTTGAGATAACTTTTGACCACAGCACTTTTATAATCTCAATCCCTATGTAAGAGAAAGGAGAAAAAGGAGAAAAAACAACTTTAAAAGTTTTTACAAAAAACAATAAAGTTTTTACAAGTATATATTACTTTTATAAATATTAATAGAAAACCGTATTTAATAAGTTGTTTCATAACTTATCAAATCAACAAACATGAAACCCCCTATAAATTAACATGATCTCACATGCTAGTCTATGGTTCTGTACTCCAGTTATCTTCGTAAGTCAAAGCTATGTGATTCATTCAAGACAGACCTTCTCTGAAAGGTCTGAGTATGTGGTTTAGGATTTTTAAAAACTTGAGATTAAAATCAGGGCTTATTTACTTCAACTGTGGTGCAATCCTGCAAGCCTCTATTGCCTCAGCTGTGAAATAAGGAAAGATGATTAGAAAAGATGGGTGGTTGTTAAAGTCGTTATTGTAAGGTGTCATCAACTCCCTGTCAAGGTTAGAGGTGGAATTTATAAAGTACCTGGTCAGCCCTAGTCACTGTAGGGGTTCTAATTCAATAAATGGTTCACATAATTTTAAAAATAGTAATGCTTGAAGAATCAGAGCCTTTGAAATAATGTCCAGTGGAGAGCACATGATTGATTTTGCTCTGCACTTTAAGAGTGAGATCTCTTGTTAACTCTGTGAGATCTATAATGCGACTGCTCCCTTACATCAACACCTAGCTATAGAGGGCAGCTTCTTGGAAGTACATGCAAACCTATTGTTTGGGGTTTGAATCAGACTGGAGAAAAAGCACAATCATTATCAGACAGCTACAAAGTCTTTGAACCTCTGAAAGGGGGTTGATAATTGAGCTATAGGCTTTTGAAAATCTGGCTCACGTACAAAATTGAGAATAATGCCTAGAAAAATACTGCATACAATCTACTGTCTATTTGCGATTTCAATGAATTTGGATACAGTGGCAGAAAAGCTGAATTCATTCCTGGCACCTAAAATAATGTCTGGCATACAATAGGGAGTTGATGAGTAAATTGTCCAGTGAAGGAAAGGGAATTAGTAAGCTTGCTTTGTAAACTTTGCAAATTGGTTTCTACTTCCCCTGCCAAACTAGTCAATGGACTTAAGAAAAAAAAAAAAGAAGAAGAAGATATGAAGCGGACTGAAAATCTGAATAGAAAATGTAAATTGAAGACAGTAACCAACCTGTCAAAGGAACGTGCAAAAGATGAGGATTTATTTATGTGAAGGTCTCTTGTTAGATGCCAAAGAACTGCAAACTTTGCATGTGCTTCCATTCGTATTTTCTGAGGGGCAATATGGGAGATTAAATTATTTTATTTTCCCTGGTAAATATTCAGCAATTTTAGCAAAATCCAAGTAACTTCTTGCAAAAGAGCATTATTGTTTATTCAACTACACACCTTAATCCATTTTAATTACATTTTTATGGAAGTAGAAATGGAGACAATACATATAAACAGAAATATTAGTATAAATGATGATTTGACCTTGTCAGCTAAAACATTATCTAATTTAGACTTTAGGGAATCAGTTTAGTGTGGTTAGTTGCCGTCAAGGAGATTTCAATTCATAGTGACCCTACATGACAATGCAGGACTTCCACAGAGGATTCTGAGGTGGGAAACATATAGAACCTGATTACCATATCATTCTACTTTGGAGTCCCTGGGTATATTCAAACCACCAGCCTTCCACTTAGCAGCTGAGCAACTAACCATCATACTATCTCTGTATTAGCAAATTGAAAATGGTAAAAACAGAGGAGTCATGGTATCTTGAGTCTAGAAAGCACTTCTCTCATAATATAATTATGTAGTTGTGAATTTATTTTGTTTCGCAATATATGTTTATTGCTGGAAGATATATGGTAATCCCCCAAATAATATTATTATTTATATAGCTCATTGATGAGACTAAAAATGTTAAATACTTAAAAATTATATATATGAGAGCACTTAACCACTTTGTGGAGTATGTGGAAATATCACCTATTTATAGAATGAATAACCCAATGTAAAAAATAAATCAGAAAGACAGCACTTGGTGTATATGATATTACAAATTAGTCTTCCTCTACAACTGCGATTCTTTCAAGTAGAAGCCCAACAGATGAGATTGACACACCGGTGTAAACCGCTCAGGAGAGCATCTCATTGCTTTCTTAGGTGTCACATAGCAGGTTCTGCCTCTTAGCGACCCTGTGTGCCAACAATGAAACACCGCCCTGTCCCTGTGCCATCCTCACAACTGCCCTCCTGCTTTGAGTCCATTGTGGCAGCCACTGAGTCAGTCCCTCTCGGTGAGGGCCTTCCTCTTTTCACTGCTCTTCTACTGTGCCCAACACGATGTCCTCCTCCAGAGCCTGGTCCCTGGAGATGTCCAAAGTACATGCATGGTGTACATGGGTAGCTTGTTTGGCTGTAAGTCGATAGGGTAGAGGTTTGAGTCTAGCCACAGGTGCCATGAAAGAACAGCCTGGAGGTCTAAAAGTACTTTTAAATAACTCACTTCCATCTAGTCGATGCTGACTCATAGCGACCATAAAGGACAAGGGAGAATGAACTCTGTGAGTTTCTGAGACTATTTAGTAGAGGAGAAAGCCTGTGGAGATGCTGTTGGTTTTGAACAGCTAACCTGGAGGTCAGTAGCCCCTCACAGTGTTGTATTTCTAAAGAACCAGTCACTGAAAATCCTGTGGAGCACAGTTCCACTTGGAAACATGCTGTTACCACGAGTCAACTCCACAAATATTCTTTTTAGCTTTTAATTGTTTGGCAGAGCTCAGAACAGTATTTGTCTTTACCTGCGACTAACAAACATATTTTCTATGAAGCATGACATCACACAATGCAAATATACCCAATCCTCACTCATCAGCGCAGTTAAGAATCCAAAGTCCAGGTCATTAAGCAAACTTAGGGGCTATGACACAATGGAGGATAGCCACTTCAGATCACAGAAGATAACTTTATTACATAACTGCCAAACTTCATTCATACAAAACTGCCAAAACGTATCAATGCACAAACTGACAAAGCATGACGTAGTATGGCACAGCCAAGTTGACATATCTTCTTAGTCATCACAGCCAGTATTTCTCTTTCCTCATACCTCAGTGTTTGCAATTGCCAAGTGTGTGCCATTAATGTACTAACTAGTCTAGCAGTACATGTTTTACTAGTCATGTGAAATGTCAGCTAAGATTCAATAAATGAAAAACAGGTGCATAGATAAATAAAATTAAATAATGTAAAAAAGATTTTAAACTATTTTTCATGGGTGCATATATCTCTACACATGTTAGACATATCCTTTTAAAGGTGAAATGTTCAAAAAGTAAACTATGCATATTATATGCCCTAGAATTATACTTAAAGACACACAGATTGCTGAATTAAAATGCAAGTACAATTTTATTTCTGAATGAATTTTAAAGACTGTGTTTAGTAGGTATAAACCACACCTACCCCAAAGAAACGCTTAATTAACTCAATTCAGTGAGTGCCTTTTGAATAAGTAGCCTTTAGATTTATTTTTTAATAGGGAAATCTTCTACAAGCTGCCCAATAAAATCTTCCATTTTTATTAGACAGCGGCAGGCACACCAAGATGACAAACTGAGTTTACTCGCTTCTTGTCACGTCTACTCTTCACTCTGGCTTATTCTGTTAACATAGTGCTTCATATATTAGGGGGCTTTCAAAAGCTAATGGAAAAATGGAATGAAGTGATAATGGAACTTTTCCACAAGATTTTTGAAACCTTTTTATAGAGGAGGATACAAAACCCTTCTTTTGGTTACTTATCATAATGTAAATAATATAATCTCACATAGCAACACTCTATGCAGGAACCTCGGTGAAAGAATCGTCAAATTTTGAAGGGCTAGTGGTTCGAACGCTGTATGAGATTCTTCAGGAGAAAGGCCTGGAATGTGGCTCCCATGAAGAATACAGCTTAGAAAAACTCATGGGGTAAGTTTTCTTTGTCACATGGGGTTGCTATTATTAAAATTCAACTCAATGGTAATTAACAACAATAGCAACATGGCTCAGAAAACTGACTTTACACATCGTTTTTCATTTCACATATGTACTAGGTATTCTGTCCACAGTTTCATAGCTGTGGCTACTGGCTTCTCTTTAAGAGACAAATTAAAAATACATACATAAGCCAACCAAGAAACTGGACCAACCACAGTCATCACCATCAGTAACCCAGCATTTGATTTAGGGTAGTTTTATAAAGAACTTTATTTTAAAGAGACTATAATCAATCTTTCCTCTGAACTGAGCTACGCCCTGTCATGCAGATGCTAGTGGCAATATAGACTATAAGGTAGCAGAGGGCAGAAGAATTGGCTTTACCTTATCTTTATGGGTTAATTGCTGGCTTATCACATCCTCGCAGATGCTAGAAGAAGGAACCAAGTTATGCAACTGGTAAAACAGTTCCACGCTCTTCTGGTGGTGCTGAGGTGTCCCATCTCCCAGCTGGTCCCACAATGTTAAAGCTACACACTATAGAAAAAGACAGAGGTGACAGTGTTCCAGCAACCATACATAAAAATTTACATAGCATTTTCTATTCGGGACAAACAACTCTTAGAGTGCCATTCTGGAATATCTCATACTATGCCACTGGAATTACATTTAAAAGTGAGCTCTCATTTGGCCCCTTCACAACCGTTTATGACAGCTATTTAATGATACTTTTCTTTTTCTGTTTTTGGGAGGGGGGCATCACTGCCCCCTGGTGGGAGTGGGAGGCCAGCCTTGCTCCTAGAGAGCTGCTGCTGGATTTGAACCTCCAGCCCTGTGGGCCTCAGTCCCGCACACAACCACTACGCCACCGGGGCTCAGCCCCATACTTTTCTAAACAATAGATATTTACATACTTTTTATAAGGACTAGTTGGATAAGATTTCCTTTCTCTATTCAGTTATATTTAGTAAAGTAATGCTAGATAATACTAGAGGATAAAAAGCGAATACAGTTTTTGTACTTCTCATTTTATGCTTCAGTAAAATAAAATGAATAGTCCAAATACACAAAATATGTAAAACTTTTATGATACATACTTCTGTGCTTAAGAGCTCTGTTTGTTAACAAAGCCAGGGTGAGCACTGACAGCATGGATAAAAATGGAATGATCTTTAGGGTTTCCCATCACAACATGTAACATCAGACTAAAATGCTTTCTTAATGTAAACAAAGTATCTGTGATGCCGTCATTGTCTTTGTATAGAGAGGAGACCATGTGCAATATAGCTAATAGAAAAAAAGACGGCATTTTTTTCTGAATGGCATCATAGATGATAATCAGATAAGCTGGGCAGTCAAGAAAACAGCCTGGGAGTTTTGAGAAGCTGAGGTTTACTCTTTGATAGAGAAAAGTGTTACAATCACTTCAGGTGGAAATAAGTCAACAGTAAAAGTGAAATATTTTTTTTCCCCACTTGGGTTGGCATTTTTTCAAGTCTTCAGTGCTCTGATACTGGCCTTTCTTTAATATTCTCCTCATCCTTACATGTTTCTCTCGTACCAAACTAGGAGCAAATGGGCAAAGCAGTACATTAAAAAACTTGGTGTCTTTTTCCATATGGGAACATAGTATTTAGCATGCTTAAGTTTGGTTATCATGTTTAAAATTATTAAGCTAAGTAGGTCCACTTTACATCAAAATTAATCATTTAAATATTTTTTAAATATTTACTTTGAAAAATTCAGTCTTCTCAGCTATGTACTTCAGATTGCCTTGAGTGAGGGGAGGTCTGATGACCACAGCTACTCTCCCCTGGTTTGGACTTAAGGGTTGTGCAGGTTCCAAGCTGTTGACATTTTCCCCAGTGACCATGGCCACAGACTGAGTCAATCCCACCAGGTCCATGACGAGTGAAATCGCGATGCTCTGAACACTGAAATCACTTGCTTGGCTGCATGCACTCATCAGAGTCTGTAGCCAGAGTGGAGGATGCACCTGTTCACAATCTGAAACAGGAGGGGGGAAAAACCAAGTTCATTCATACACACTCCAAATTCTTAGTAAGCTGAAGAAAACAAAGCAACTTTACTTGTCTTTAGACATTGGTGCTAAAAACAAAACACACATCTAATTTAGAACTCCAAGAACATAATACAGCAAGATTTACACCAACTGTTTTTGGTAATTTGTATTTTTCTGATCAAGTCATACAATATTATTTTCTGTTCTGGAAAGCAGTGTGACCCAGTAGGGTTGTGTGGATTCTGACTCATAGCAGCTCTACAGGATAGAGGACGACTGTTTCCTCGGGTTTCTGAGGCCGGAAATCTCCATAGGAACACACTACCTCATCTTTTCTCCAGGAAGAGGCTGGTCGGTTGGAACTGCCAACTCTTTGTTAGCAACCCAATGCTTAGTTGTGACAGGGTTCCTTGGAAAACAGGATAGTAACCAACAAATAATATATAGTACTTGTGGCAGTGTTAAGAGCAAGCATTTAGTCCAGTGATTCTCAACTTGTGGGTCGTGACCCCTTTGGGGGTCGAAAACCCTTTCACCAGGGTCACCCAATTCATAACAGTAGCAAAATTACAGTTATGAAGTAGCAATGAAAATAATTTTATTATTTTCATGAGAAACTATATTAAAGGGCATAGCACTAGGAAGGTTGAGAACCACTGATTTAGTCACTATACCACATAGACTTGCGTATAAGTCGAGTTTTTCAGCATGTTTCTTTGGTAAAATTAAGTGCTTGGGCTGACGTTCAGATCAACTTATACTCGAGTGTATATGGTATTTAACAAGTATTTCTAGAGCATCTACAACACTCAGGACACAATGCCAGGATTGGGAAAGGGAGATGCAAAGTGAATAAATATAATCCTAGCTTTATAAAGAAGTAATGTCATCTCTGCAAAAAGAAACAAGCATAACACTCACTGAGACAGATTTACCACCACTGTTAAAGAAGTGCAAATGATGTGCTATAATTCAGAACTGTAAGCGCAACTTTAAAAGAAAAAAAATCAGAGAAGAATTTGAGGAACAGATCTTTTGAAATGCTTCAGTAGAGGGAAGAGATGGAAGTTAGAAAAGAGGAGAGTGTCCTAGATACGGAGATGAATTAGCACGGGCAGTGTTTGTCAAACGTTAACTGCAAATCACAATAAACAATATACAGGAGTTTCCTGGGCCTCCATCCATTACACTTACATGAAAGTGAAATGAAAGTTTCAAGAAACCATTCTTATTTATCTGCATTTTGTATTTTCTTTCCTAGATAGCCCAATTCCATTCCTATAGATTGGTTACTAATCACTGGAAAACACCGCCCTAGGACATACTATGAAAATGACAAAAAGGCCAGCCGGGCATTTGAAAAAATAGGAGTGAAAACGAAGGTGGAAATTACAGGTAAGTCAAAGACTGATGACCAGAAGGCCAATCAGAATGCTGACTTGATAAGCGGCACAGAAAAGCATAAAAACTTTCTATGATGAAAGTGCTATTCATGGCTGAGCCCTGGTGGCGTAGTGGTTGTGCGCGGGACCGCGGCCCACTGGAATGGAGGTTCAATTCCTCCAGCAGCAGCTCCACAGGAGCAAAGGCTGGGCCTCCTACTCCCACCACCAGAGGGCAGTGATGCACCCCCCAAAAAACAAAAAACAAAAAAAGAAACTGCTATTCATTATTCTATGATGAAAAGTGCTATTCATTATTTGAAACATTGCGAATGTTAATGAGTCATTTACAGTTTAAATAGCTAGATGTGACTATTTGTTGCTACTATACTACAGATCAAAGTGATCAGAGCATATCCACTTAGTGAAATCTGCATATAGAGTAGTAATACATTATATTTTGGCTCTATCCTGTGGTTAGAAGGACATTATTTTTAAAAATTGTATAATTGTTGTAAGCAATTATGCAACAGAATTGTTTTGTTTTGTTTTTTGGCATCACTGCCCTCTGGTGGTGGGAGTAGGAGGCCCAGCCTTAGCTCCTGTAGAGTCACTGACTGGAATTGAATCTCCATCCCAGTGGGCTGCAGTCCCGGGCACAGCCACTATGACAAAGGGGCTCAGGTCCGGAATTGTTAAGTATTGCATGAATTTTAAATATTCCATAGTAGATTCTATTATTGCTTTTATTATTTCAACACCATTAATAACTGTTTCAATATTACCAATAGCTATAAGAAAATATATGACTTAAAGATAAACGAATCACCGTTGAGTGCAGTAGCAGCAAAGTCCACATGGAAGAAGCACCGCAGTCTGTGTGATCAAGAGGGGCCAAAGGGATCAGGTGTTGAGCTTCAAAGAGCAAGAATCACATCATTACGAATGAGGGGGACAGCAGAGTGGGGACCTAAGGCCCACTGGTGGGTAATTGGTCACCCCCTTACAGGGGAGTCACGGGGAGGAGACAGACCAGTCAGGGTGCAGTGAGGCAGTGATGATGCATACAACTTTCCACTAGTTCCTGAAGGCTTCTTCCCCCCAACTATCATGGTCCCAACTCTTACAAATCCAGCTAGACAGGAGAAGGTACACTGGTAGAGAGGGGAGCTGGAGATATGGGGAACCCAGGACAGATGAGCCCCTTGGGGCCAGTGGTGAGATTGGAGTTACTGGATGGGTGGAGAAAAGGTGGGGTAGAGAGACAGAACCAACTGCAAGGATCTACACATAACCTCCTATCTGGAGGACAGACATCAAAGGAGTGGGCTGGGGGAGAGGTCGGGCAGTGTAAGATATGGCAGAACAATAATAATTTATAAAGTATTGAGGGTTGGTGGGGAAGGGAGAGCAGGGGAAGAGAGGAAAGAATGGGAAGCTGATGTCAAGGGCTGAAGTGGAAAATCGGACATTTGGAGAATGATAACAGCAACAGACATGCAAAGGTACTTGGCACAGTATATGTATTCATGTATTGTGAAAAACGATGTATGAGCCCCCAATAAAATGATTTTTAATAGGTGACTGACCCTCGGTGGCGTAGTGGTTGTGTGTGGTACTGTGGCCCACAGGGTTAGTGGTTCAAATCCAGCAGTAGTTCTCCAAGAGCAAAGCTGGGCCACCTACTCTCACCCGGGGGCAGTGATGCCCACAAAAAAACAACAACAACAAAATAGAATGATTTTTAATAATAATAAAAAAGAAAATATACGATGAGGGTTCAGAGAGGGAAAATGACGAGCTGATAACAAGGGCTCAACTAGAAAGAAAATGTTTTGAGAATGATGATGGCAACAAATGTACAAATGTCCTGGACACAAGGGGTGGATGTATGGATTGTGGTTAGAGCTGTATGAGCTCCCGATAAAATGATTAAAAAAAAGAAAATATATGATGTCTTACATTATGATAGCAATAAGGAAAAACAACAAAATCCCATTGTCGTCAACTCGGTGGTGACCATATCAAGTCAGTGGTCTGAGCACCCTCACATAGGGCTTCTGAGAGCACATCTTTACAGCAGTGGATGGCCTCATCTTCTGTGTACCGGCTAATGGGTTTTGAACTGCATCGTCAATAATCTTAATAGATGAACCCAAAGTTCAACATATCTTGTGCACCACAATAAAAGAACATTATGAAAACAAAAATCAACGAGATGAGAAAACACTGCTAAAATATATTTGCCACAGCCAAAGGGTAGCCGAGGAAAGCTGTGCCTTGTTGCCATTGGCTATCATTTACATACTGCACCTACATGACAATCTATTAAGTGGTGGAATTTTTCTAATATCTGAGCCACAGCATAGGATCCCAAAGAAAATTTACTCCCTATCAACAACTAGCAAATCTACGTAGTTTTAGACCAACAGTTTTCAACTATGGGTCATGATCCCTCTGGGGATAAAAGACCCTGTCACAGGGGTCACCTGATTTATAATGGTAAACAAATTACAGTTATGAAGTAGCAATGGAAATTAATTTATGGTTGGGGTGGGTCATGACAACATGAGGAACCTGTATTAAAGGGTTGTGGCATTAGGAAGGCTGAGAACCACTGTTTTAGAAATTTTGGCAAGGGAAATGTATTTCTTTTCTCTTTCCTTTTAAGATAGTTAGGAGTTGATAACCATTTCAAAAATACAGTCAGCTCTCAAAATATTTTCGAATCTTTTACAGACACTGATACTCAACTGCATCCAGCTTAAGACACAGATGTCTTGCCCCCAAGTCTGGATGGGTACTGGAGGTGAAGAAGACAGGGAGGGAGGTAAATGCAGCAGCGCCTGCAGTTTACCAACAATGATTTTCCTTGACATTCATCTAATAGAAACCACTCCTAATGGCTGAATATATGCACTGTCCAACTTTTAAATCTATCTATTCAATAACAGCTAACATGAGGGGACTTCAAAAGTCCATGCAAATAGTCCATTCTCTTAGTTTCACTTTTCCTCAAAACTTTTCAAGTCTCCACATCTACATTTAAAAATGTTCACTTGACAAAATAAGCATTCCCCAAATACCATTGCATGCCTTTCACTTTTTGGTATGTTTCTTAAGGCATACAATGTTGTTTTACTTCCCTCCAGAAGGAGTAAGTTTCCTTCTTAGCTTATCCTCACTTGAAAGCCAGCCATTAAATTCAACAAAATAAAATCTTTCAAAACATTGCAAACATAGTGTTTTATATTTATAATTTTCCAGGTGAAAAATGCACTGACTAAAAAGTTTTCATATGTTTTAATATCTATGTGCTTCTTTGAAAAATGAAATAATATGCCACAGACATATTTAAATATAAAGAGGACAGAAAAGGCCTTACCAGTCTCTGATCTTTCAGACCGTAACTCTGATGTATGGTTTCCTTCAGCAATGTACACTGGGAAGCTCGAACACTCCAAGAAAAGCTGACAGGCAGCAAGGAAGGCAGAGAGGTATTCTTTGGAATTTTTTTGTTTACCTATGTTTCTCTCTTTTACGTCACCATGAAACTCTTTGTCCCATTTTGAATGATCTCGCTGTTCCCTGCTGACATTCCCTTGCAGTTCTGTAGCCGAAGTCCGAGACAGAGTGCTATTGTGAATAATATAGAGGTTGATAAGTCGGGTTAGGAACTGTTGGACATACTCCAGGCAACACTGCATGGCAGTCTTTTGGGTTGTCTTTCCACTTCGGGTTGTCGTCCCCTGAGAACCTACTGACGAAGACTGGATGATGGTTTCCTCCGATCCCACAGTGGATGCTGTCTCTGTCTCCGAGGATGTGCTTCCAATCGGGATGGCAGCTGGCCCCTGCCCCTCACTAAGCTCTCTGTCTATGTCATCGGGTCGGTCTGCCTGGTACTGTATAAACTCAGTGAATCCACTCTCTGATGATCGACTACTTGGTGGGTTTTCTCCATCTTCAAATACTTCTGTAGGATTTTCAGGAGAAGCTGATAATATCTGGAAGAGATATAAAAGACAAAAAACTGAGTACATAAGGTGATCAAATAAGAAATAAGTAATGGTCACCTTTTTAGAGATATCAGTTTTAGAGTAATTGCATCCTAATCTACAAATTCTATTGAATCTCAAGTAGCTTCTAAACGGATGTATTTGTCTATGATATATGAAAGACTGACCTCATTTTTTTATTTTATTTTATATTATTTTGGGGGGGACATCACTGCCCTTTGGTGGTGGGAGTAGGAGGTCCAGCCTTTGCTCCTGTGGAGCCGCTGCTGGAATTGAACCTCCATCCCAGTGGGCCACAGTCCTGCGCACAATCAGTAGACCACTGGGGCTCGGCCTGACCTCATTTTAATAAATATATTACATCCAGTTCACCAAAGTATTTACTATTCATCACAAGAATAGAGTAAGGTTAAGTTCTCAAGGGCAAGAAATTTACAAATCTCTAAGATCTATACACTTGTTTGCACACAATTAACAATTTAATCAACTCATTTCATGAAATCAGCTTAATGAAACCAATGTTACCAAATTGAATAATACTGTCCTGGGAAGGAGTTGGGGTGGTGGTGCTAGAATGATCCAAGAGAGCTGCAAAAACCCCAACACTTCAACATGGAGTATGGCCTATGGTACAAATGTTAATTTCCAAGAGGACATGGAGTAATTTTTTTCTACAAGGGGGCAATTGGTTACATAAGTTTAGAAACCTACAGCCTCAACCAAGAAAGCAATGAGACCTGTACAGTTAAAATGAAAATTTATACTCTAGAGGTAATTTCACCTAAATCACAATAAAAAATAAAATGAGGAAAAAATCTAATAGATTTTATGTTCAGAACTCCCTTAATATGAAGGTTTTATCTGAAAGGTGAAAATTACTAATTAATCTTCTGCATCTTAAACTTTTGCAATGAATGATGAGGAAGGACACACAAAACAATGGTATATATATATGGTTATCTAT
Source organism: Nesogale talazaci (assembly GCA_004026705.1). Classification (NCBI taxonomy): domain Eukaryota; kingdom Metazoa; phylum Chordata; class Mammalia; order Afrosoricida; family Tenrecidae; genus Nesogale; species Nesogale talazaci. The sequence continues at coordinate 37,658 of PVJH01018700.1, forward strand.
ACATACACACATATATCATATATTTTCCACAAAGCGCTATTTTTTTTTTTTTTACAAAGTAATCTTATCATCTTCAAAGTACTCTCCACTACACTTAATACATTTGTCAAATCTGTGACTCCATTTTTGGAAACATCTTTCAAGTTCATCTGTTGACAGTACCTCCCTCGTTTTACTCTTCACTATATCACTAAACCACTGCCCTTTTTTTTGCTTTGTTTTTGTTTTTTTGTGGGCATCACTGCCTCTGGTCATGGGACCACTGCCCTTTTATGTTCCTCTTCATTTGCCGAAACAAAAAGAAGTCACACAGAGCAAGTTTAAGTGAGTTAAGGTGCTTGGGACCAGAGAGGCATGTTGTTTTTTGGCCCCAAAATGACTGTGAGCAGGTGCATTGTCATGGTGGCAAAATCAGTACCCTACCACAAATCACAAATAAATATACACATATAATATATATGCACACACATATATTCTATAATATTATATAATTCTCTTTCCCTCTAAGTTGTAAGTTATTGTTTTTCTTCCTAATACTTAAAATAATCTCTAGCCCAGAATACACAACTTAAATAAAATACACAGTAAGTCCACAGTCAAAATAGGATTTATGGTTTTGTTTTGTTTTTTTTGGCATCACTGCCCCCGGTGGGAGGAGACCCAGCCTTGTTCCTGGAGAGCTGCTGCTGGATTTGAACGGCCAACCCTGTGGGCCACAGTCCTGCACACAACCACTACACCACCGGGGTTCAGGCCCAAGATTTATGTTTTTTAAAGACTGATTCACTTATATGTACAAACACAACAATATGGAAAATAGCTATTATCTTATTAATATTACCAACTTTCTGACATCTTGACTACTGTGTTTCAGTAAAGGATTGCAAAGAATATACATATTCTGAGTGCATATATGTCAGAAAAGCATATCGAGGCTAAAGATCACTAAAATTAATGAAACCTTTAGGTAAGAAAAAGTATTATCTAGTTCTGCTTCACTAATGGTAAACTGATGTTACCATTCACCTTACTTTAGCCATCAAAAGGGGCCTGCAGAAGTTTTATATATAATAAATAACTACTTATATGGATATATTATTGAGAGAATGCAATGGTCCTTCCCTTATTTCCATTAATCTCATTTGAATGAAAATCAAAACTTCTGGCAAAGTTAATACTTAGAAATAGTATTATTTCTAAGATATGAGAACACAGAATAACAAAATGAATTTCCCAGCAATAGAGGAGACCTAGAAATAATGGAAATCAATGAAAATGATTGAGAAACTGATTTTAGTGTATGTAGAACAATCCTGGTATACATTTAGAGCAATCATGGGTCAATAATGTTCATTTCCGATGTGATGGGTTAAAGAAGAGAGGTTTTGAGATTAATACCTCAGGAAAAAGGTTAAATGACAACACCTTGATATCATATTCTGTCTGAGGAAATAAAGGCAACTAAGAAAAAAAAAGTAAGGGAAACTATTGCACTCGGGACTTGAGTAACTGAACCTGATCGTCTAGACATTTTAAGATATTTACTTAACATTGTGGAATTGTGCCTTAATGTCATTATCATTTCACTGAGCATCCAATTTACTATATTAGAAACTTGAAAACTATTAAATACTTTTATTTTGCATGCTTCAAAAGGGTATAAAGGTGCTTTTAGAGCTAGATATTACAGTTCTTTGTACAGTTTAATTTTTTTTTTGTGGGCATCACTGCCTCTGGTGGTCGTGGGCGCTACCCAGCTGCTGCTGGATTTGAACCGCCAAGCTCGCAGGCTGCAGTTCCGCACTCAACCACTTAACGCCACTTGGGCTCAGCCCCTTTGTACAGTTTAATTTTATTAAACATTATAAACCATTAGATACTTGGAAGAGAGTAGAGGATAAAGAGGTCTCAGACTTCAAGATGAGCATGCCAAAAATCTGGTGTCTATGAAAATAAAAGCAAACTTGAGCTATCCATCTGTTGGCCATATTGTAAGGGGCCCTGAGGTGTTGAAAATCTAACCACAAAGTTGGCAGTTCAAATACACCAACCACTCCATGGTAGTGCAATGAGGCTGTCTGCTCATATAAAAATTTATAGTCTATGTCAGAGAGTCGAGGAAGAAAAAAAGAATGTTTGGAAACTGATTATGGTAGCAATTTTGCTACCATGCATTAATTAATGATACATGCATTAATTCCCAACTAAGTTTTTAATAAGTTTTTAAAAAATTACATCCCCAGAAACCCTATACAGAGTCACTATGAATTGGAAATGACAAAGTGGGAGTGGGTTGGGTTTGCAGTAGTCTAGTACTGTAGCCACCAAACTACATATGGCTCTGAGCATTAGAAATGTGGCTGAATTTTAAATATGATTTAACATTAACATATTTTGAGTAATTTTGATTTGAACTTGATGAAATGAAAATACAGATCACATATTTATCATTTATTTATGATAAATGTAATTAAAATAAAAATGTTCTCTAAATAAATGTATTTAAAATGAAAATGTAGTTTAAGTGAAAACTATATACTAGCGTTTGAAGACAGTACAAAAGTTATAAAGTAGTTCACTTATTTCTAAATACTAATTACATGTTGGAATGTTTTGACTATGTATTGATAACTACAGTATAATTAATTTTACCTTTCTTCTTTTTAATATGACTACTGAAATATTAAAATTATATATGGGGCTTGCACTATTATTTCTGTTGGAAAGTTCTGCTGTGAAACTGCCATGATGGCCAAATGCTTTATAATAATGTTAATTGTTACAATCTGTTCTTTTGTGTGTGTGTGTGTGTGTGTGTGTGTGTGTGTTTTGGGGGGGCATCACTGCCCTCTGGTGGTCGTGGGAACTACCCAGTGCTGCTCCTGAGAGCCGCCGCTGGATTTGAACCGCCAAGCCTGCGGGTCGCAGTCCTGCACTCAACCACTTACGCCACCGGGGCTCAGTCCTAATTGCCACAATCTGTAGACTTAAAAAGATGTTCACTAATACTTAGACACTTATTTGTAAGTGATTTTACTCAGCATCTGATGTGTCCTGAAGAATTCTAATTGAGCTGCCCAATAGCTACCATTACCTTTTTGTCTTCCCAGTCTTTGACGGTGTGGTTCTGCACATTTGGCAACTGCAACACCCCCCCAGCGCCAGCAGATAACAGTGGTGGTTGGACCTTGCTGAGGATCTTTGAACAAAGCCTCAGCGAATCTGTGAGTTCTGATAAGTGCAATGTCTGGAGATGACTTGTCAGGGCAGAAATCATCCTGAGCAGCAACTGGGGCAAGTGTTCTGTCTGGATTTCTATATAAGTCTCCTGAAAATAAAAAATGCAATGAGAAATATTTAAGCAACGTATAATTAGACCTGTTATACTATCTTAGTTTTTTCATCGATGTCAATAAAATAATTTTACTCTTTTCAGTATTTTATAAATGAAATGCTCTCAATTAATACTATATAGTCACTATAAAATGCTATTCCCAATTTAAGTATTTCAAAATATTTATTATAAAATAGCCCCAGTCTTATCTGCTACTTTACTACAATGTTATTATTACAAAAAGGAATAAAATCAGTGAAAAACAAGCAGGCTGAATGTCATACCTGACACAGCACCCTCATACTTCTAGTGGGCTTCAAAGTGAGAAAGCAAAGAATTGAGGAGAGAAAACATAAGGGGAAAATATTTCCAACAGTCTTGATTTAATACACAGAATCATTAATGAATATAAATACAGCCTTAATCAATATACACTAAACATTTAAGATTCTATAACATGCAACTATGAAGCATATTCCATTTGTTATATGGCACTTGTATATAGCTTATGTGCCGCCGAAACAAGCATGGCATTTGTATATACATTATATATGTACAGACAAAACACTTTCAAAATGTCATGAGAAACACTCAAAAGAAAAAAAAAACAAGAAGAAAAGAAAATACAAAAATTTTTTCAAGGTTGTCTCCAACATCCAGCACTTGAATTAGGGTTTTAGATTCCCTCAATGTTTTCACCAAGTAGTCTTACCAAGGAAACTATATCCAACAAGAAATCCACCAGTAAGCAGAAATTCATCAGCTGTAACTCTGATGACTCCCTACTATCTCCAGGCCCCATCTGAAGTCTGGCGTGCAGTGTCCTCCTATAAGGGCAAAATTCATTTTTATCAAGTAGACCATCAAGTGATAGGGATACATGTGACAACATCGTCTTTCTTATGAAAGGTAATTCAATATTGTAGCACACGCAATGGTTCTTGGATGAATATTCCATTTGTCAGCATGCTACCTCTATGATCCTCAAAGCAAGATTCTTAGGCTTAATCTCTCCCAGAATGTCATTTTGCATTCCCTGTGCTTGCCTAAACATCGTCATCCTTATTCTGGATGCAATCTTACGTTGTAAGACTTATTTCCTGTTCCTTTCACTACAGTTATTATGTCCTGATTAAATGGATTCTTTTGTACTTTGATTTCCAAGCTCAGGGCCTTTTCTCAGACCAATTTTCCCTCCTGCACTGCCACCCTCCCCCGCTTCCTTCTTTCATATCCAGAGTGCATCTGTGCTTTCCAAATCTTGGATCAAATGTTACCTCCTCCAGGGAGCTTCTTCCACTGCGGTGGTGGAGATCATTCTTCCAACTTATTAATTCTACATGACCACACATTGCTCTATACTCCAAAGACACAGACTTAAGAATATTACAAAGTTCCTGACCAGCAAGAAATAACAGCATACAGAGAAATAAAGAGAACAGCATGACAGTGTGGGAGGGGTTGATTCTGGTGGAAGCTTTGTAGAAGTAATGCAAGCTAGTGAAAGGCAGGTGACCGACCTCTGAATACAATGCTATCAGATGGGCAAATGGGAAGACTATTACAAAAAGAATAGCATCTCACTTTGTAATACTTATTTTCCATTTCTCCCCGTCTGGTGGTGTAATGGATTACTCATTTCACTGCTAACCAGGGAGTCAGTAGTTCAGAACCACGAGTTGATCCATGGAAAAAAGATGAGACTGTCTACTCCTATAAAGATTTAAAGTCTCAGAAACCCAAAGGGACAGTTCTACTCTGACCTCTGGGGTCTCACGATGAGTTGGAGTAAACTAACTGGCAGTTTTAAGAGCACGGGTGAAGGTCCAATAACATGAAAGTGACAGTGTGTGCAGGTAACAGTCAAGATTAACTAAGGAGGGGTGTCGAAATGAAGGTAGAAACACAAGCTGGAAGGAAAGAACACTCATAATTTCTTCCCACATTTAAATTTTCCCATTAAACATTTGTGACTCTAAACACAGTATGAAAACTATTTATATACATGTCTACTTGCTCTCCCTAAAGTTCTTTGAAGACAAGAGCTGTCTACATGACTAGAACTGTACTGTGAAAGTGAGTGCTTAAAAGCTGCTGAATGAGTAAGCTCACGGTCTCCCAAATCATGACGCGTTCACGTGGATCATTTCAAGATTTATGCTTCTAAAATATTCATAACGAAGTTAGGTAGTTGTTCACTTCTGACTACATGTACCCAGTACCTGAGAAGCTAGTTACATTTTAGGGTTTGGGTGCTAAATTTACTCATCAGTGACAACAGGACTGGATGTATGGCAGAACACAGTAAAAGCAGAGAGAATGACCAAGGTGCTTTTCCTTATTCTAATGGGACTCCTTCTTGAGAAAAAGGGCTGAGGCAGGAAAAACAGATTTGCTAACTTCTCCACAAAAAAGACAAAATAAATCATTCTAAACTAGAAAAGGAAACCTTTTATCCATGCTGGTGACTGAATAACTTCATCTCTAAACTCCTGACATTACTTCATTAATCACTCCATATCCCTCAGCAAGAATACAGAGCCAGATTATGGCTATTAAATTATTAAGAGTTGTCACAAGTAGCCGAATATATAAAAGAATATGCTTTTCATTAGCCTCAAGAATACAAGAAGAAAATAAAAAGAAAAGTTCATTTTGGAAAATATCAAATTCAAACAATTTAACATACCTACAACATTCTTCAAACCAACGTGCGACGTAATCCCACATATAATAAGGCTCAAAGGAGTTAAAGAGAAGGTTGGCAGTTTTAATCAGTTCTGCTGTTTTCTTATTTTCCCTCAATTTACTAAAAAAAAGAAAAAAACCCATAAGCTAACAAACACACACTATTTTCAACTTAAACTTGAGTGTAATGTTAAAGGTCTCTATATAATCCTGGGTAGTTACTAGGAAACATTTTAAATAGCAGCACAACAAATCTGCTGACACGTGCTTGTTTCTTAATGTGCACAACAATTTTTCCAAACTTGAATTTCAAACCATAAGTGTTAGGATCAAGATAAAAAATATTACTCTTCCATTAAAAAAACCACCAAAACAGTGTGCTCCTGGCAAAAGATAAAGCAGTTTCTTTATTTGAATGTGTTAGCTTTATAACTTTTCTTATTTCTCCTTGGCACATAGACATTGAACAGTGATTTGACTTTGGCACCCTTGATTCTCAAAGAACTTAGTTTACTTTCCTGTTCTATTCATAATTTTCACAAGAAATGTTCATTTTAGCCAATTTTATTAAAATAATTTTCTTGGCTTGAAAAACAAGAATAACAAAAATAACTATTATTTTAAGTAAGCATTATGAAATCCCATGAGGAAAAAGTAACTTTGTTATTTCAAGTTGGAAACTGTTTCTATTATCCACTCATCTGTTAAGGACAATTTTGATATAGTTTGATTTTTGTCCATGAATTAACATGCTACAGCAGAAAAGACTAATTAAAGATGCTCTGGGGAAATGTAATTCTTCACATAAAGTACAGACTGAACTAGGGTACCAACTTAGTCAACCTTTTAAACAAATATTACATGGGATATCTTCACCAGGAATCAAAAACTGTCTTAAATATTTTATTATATAAAAAG